>JAJODA010000230.1:0-23597 GCA_021730345.1 Fusarium cicatricum | reverse complement strand
ACCCATGACGATTCGGTGAGCTAAATTTCCCTCCGAAACCGTCAATGAAAACGGCTGCGCCTTAAAAGGGTTTTTTATCTTTAGGTTAGAATCTGAGTAGGAAGTGTGCGCTGAAATAATCCAGCTAGGATGGACAGTCTCTCAAACATTAGAGCATTAGAATAAGGTAGACGGGAGGTGCAAAGACAAAAGTTAAGCAGCGAAGCACTCAGTTACATTGCTTGTGAGATATCCATCGCGGAATCATACACTACGGAAAGCTGAACTCAAGCGGTTATGTCAAGACAAAACAGTTTGCTTCATCAGCCTAGCAATACATTGCTTTTATACAATTCCCAACGCCATCGGCTTCCTGCCGTTGTGCATCCGCATATAATACTAACAGAAAGGGGTATCCTTCAATCAACCGAGTCATCCAACATCAAAGCACATCCAAATCATCCATCCGATCCCCCTCTTTCCATGCAAAACAACTCCCCGTACATGCTTTGTTGTCCCATATGTACAACTAACAGTCGAATATTATATCATGTTATTGGTTTGGGTAGATGCGACCACGCTGCTGGTCGCTTCTGGCCAGCTGTCTCCTTGGTGCCTCCGCTGGCAGAGGTGTTGTAATTGAGAATGATCCTGGCGGTGACTGAATCCGCACGGATCTCGTTGAGGGTGTGATTCTGGCGGATTGCCCTGCACCAAATCGCAAGCCAGTTGGTCTTGCGCCAACGGATTTGCTCGCCGCTGCCTGTGAGCTTAGCTCAGGGGAAGTAGGTCGGGGTCCCATAGTTCGTCTATTTGGCTGCCTGAATCCGAAAGATCTGGTTGCGGCGACAGGACGAGGAGGAGGCCCAAGGCGGTCGAAGTCCGCCGAGTCAGTCACGACGTCCTGTTGTGAAGCCTCTGGCGGCGGCAGTGGTGATTCGAATCTCGGTATTCTTGAACCAGGCCTCGTACTCCTGCTAATACCACTTTGTCTAGACCCCTTGGGTTGCTCTCCAAGACCGCGCTCCAGATGGGACGGTACCGGCGCCATCGGGGTTGTCGAGGACAGCGAAGAGAACTGTCCAGGTCCTCGTGAAGCAGGCCTGAGCGAAGGCGAAGCCACTGATTCCACATCATCGTCGTCGCCAGCAAGCGAGGAAGCAGCATCAATTTCATCCACTTCTCTCAGTGGCGCCATTGATCCTGGCGGGAGAATGGTCGACATGGAAAATGCCTGTCCAGTCCATCGTGTTGGTGTCTCAAGCGGAGTACTGGAATAGTCATAGCCTCGATCATTGCGATTAACCGTGGAGCGTCTTCCAGAGAGGCCTCTCCAGCTACCACGCGACCAGACAGAAGGGCGTACGGCCGAGTTTGGCTGAGAGCCGAAGCTTGGAACTGTTCGCAGCCTGTCGTCACGTTGCTTCCATTGTTGCAGAACGCGGTTGCGTCTCTCCCGTGCGTGCTTCTTCCGGACTGCCAGTGCGGTGTGAGCCTGTCCACTCTGCTGCAGCGATGCGATTGACCAGGACTTGAGGCTATGCCGTTGTTTGTCCGCTGCCCAAAGCTGCCAGGCTTCTGCGTCTCTCTGCTCAAGATCGTCGGTATGATCCTTCCACGCGGCCAGCCATCCTTGTGCATGCTGCAGCTTGGCGCTTTGTAACTGCCTTTGGTCGGTAGCCGCCTCTTCCGCCCATGTTTCGACGGCATGCCTTCTTTGGTCGAAATTCACCTGAGCCTGGAACTCCAAAGCCCTTTCTCTCTGCGCTCGATCCTCTGCAGCCAGATTTCTCCATCGATCAAGTACTGTAAAAAAGTTACGCTTTTTCCGCGCTGAAGACACCTGGGTATATCTGGCCATGAGGTATCGCTTCACATACTTCTTGTCCTGATCCTTACGATGTCTGACTGCCCTATCAAGGACCTTCAGCAATGTCGTCGACCCAAGGTAAAGACGTGCTCGATTCTCCAAGTGAGTCATTTGCGACGACTCTGTTTCGAAGCGGCGGAAGCATCCTACAACTTTTGTCTTAGCCTGGTCTTCGTAGTAGCCTTCTGCTCTTCGTCCCATATCCTGGTCTTGCTCAACACGCTGACACCATCGGTCGAATACTCGAGTGACTTGGAGGTACTCGCGCCTCCATATAAAAGCTTGTGCTCTGGCCTGTAAGTTCCATTGATCAAAGGCGAAATTTGCCTTCTCCATCAAGAGCCTCTGGCGATACATGGTGGCTCGTCGGCCAGTCTCAGCCTGGTCCCACCATTCTCGTAAATGTGTGAAGGACTGATGGACGTTTCCAATGCGCCTGGCAGTGTCGGCTCGTATAGTTTCTCTCTCATCATGGCCCTGCCACTGGTGGATAGCGTCGACTTGGTGCCGTAGTTTCACTTGAGTTTTGATCGCTTCGTCCAGCGCCTCGCCATTAGAGGCCTGTGTCATCCATCTTGAAACTGCCTTTGTCCGGCTGCGTGAGGCCGTTATTTGACGACCGACGTGCTCGAGACGGTGACAGGACCAGTGATCTAGAACTCGTTGAATCTTCTTCACTTCGTAAGCCCGAGCTGCTGTCCTTGCGATTGCTTCCAGACTTCGCTCCTGGTTTGCCGTTCGCTGCCACTTCTTGACAGCGACGGCGGCCCTCAAATGATCAACGGTGGGCTCGCGCACAGCGGGGGCCTGGCTCCAAGATCGAAAGTAACGAAATCTGATCATATGCCTTCTCGCAACGGCATCTCGCTCAAGTCGGCGGGCGGTTCGATCGGCCCAATGATTGAAGAACTTGCTGGCGAGATAGATTTCACGTGCTCGAGCGGCACGTCTGAGAAGGCGCCGATGTTCCCTTTCTGGGTCAATCCTTCGAGTCGGTGTTGTAGGAGCTTCTTCAGGTGGTTGGATGGGTTGCTGCTGAAACGCCGTGCTTCTTGTGCCATCTGGAGGCGTTAATTGCTGGTGACTTGGTTGCTCATTGTCAACTGCGGGCTGCTGCTGGGTCGACGTCTGTGGAATATTGACTACCGGCGCAGAGTGAACTGTGGAATGATGTGATGGTTCTTCTTGAGGGTTTTCGGGGCGTGTGGTTGGTTCTTCTTCATCGAAATGAGGTGCTTCATTCTCATGATCCAAAGCCATATCTTCATCCTCGCTATGTTGTGTATGAGCTGTTGGTGGACGGATTGGGCCAACAGGAGCTTCTGGAGATTGGTCTCTGGAAGATGGGGGTGAGACCGGGCGTGTATGCGAATTCATCGGTTCCTTGCCAGAAGGGCTACCTGGTCCAATACCATTGACTTGCGGAGAAACCGGGGATTCATAGGCCGTGACGGCTGGTCTATTTTGGAAAGGACGGTTCTCAAAGTTCCGAACACCCACAGATGCTTCCTCGGGGATGCTTGGGATGGATGGTATGCGTTGCGCTTGCTGTGACCGACGATTCGCAACCAGAGATCGCCAGCGGTTCATGGCCGAAGAAAGAACCGTCTTCCGCATCTCCTCATAAGCCCCATCTTCTTCGTCGGAATCAGAAAAGTCCAGGTCCATTCCATCTTCCTGGCGAGGTTCCGGCTCAGGTGAGCTTGATGAGAAGGACAGCTGCCGAGGCACGTTCGCCTCTTCGGACGTGAGGTTACCATTTTTCTGCCGCGCAGAGGCTTGACTTTGGCGACTTGTCGATGAGAAGGCGGGAGATGCAGACGGAGATGTTCGAGATGATGAGTTGGTGTTGTCGCCGAATTCAAGCACAATCCCCATTCGGCTAAGGATGGTCTGGAACTTGTCGAGGAGGGTGCTATCACCTCTCTCGCCGCCTACTCGGAATACAAAGGTCGACAAGTGGTGATCGGTATCGGGGTCAATGCCATAGGTAGGGAGCACTGCGTCGTAGGCTTTGAAGAGCGCAGCAGCAGGGAGAGGTTTCGGTTCGGGCGCTGAGTCGAGAAGCTCCTGTGCGGCGGCGACAACCGCGTGCAACGCGGCGATGTCTTCGTTGGAGTAGTATGGATCCCCACTCGAATGTGCCCGACTCGCATTACTCGAGCGGCCATCGTCGGACGGTGAAGCCGCTCGATGCGCGGGCGGCGACATGGATGCCACTGATGAAGCCGCATTTGAGTTGCGAGGTGAATGGTTGAAGGACATGGGCAGAGAAATTCTGGCGAACTGCCCGCCTCGGTCATTGATCCATAATCAAGAAGTCGATGTGCGGTTAAGCGCGGTTGTCTTTGCTATCCTGGCGGAGTCGCGACAGGTCGAGAAAGCTGGAGTCGGTGGCAGCAGGTCGGTATTCTTTCGGGTAACGCGCGTGAGAAGTAGAGTTGAAAGTAGCGAAGTTGAGGGAATATCGAAAGCGCAGTGGCGAGGCGATGATAACGCAGTCAAGAGAACCGCTATTGTGTATCCAAACGGGAGGTTGACGTCCAAACAAAGCTCAATGTGAGATTCGAAGAAAACGCGACCTTGCGCGGTTGCGACCAAGGTACAAAGACGCTTGGGCGCGTTAAGTGGGTGGCTGGTGCTGGAGGCAAAGCCTCAGCATCGGTGGGGCCGTTACAGTGTCATCAAATCTCTACACTGTATGAGCATCACCATTTTCCCGTGGTCTTGGATTGGCCTAGCACCTGGAGTTCCTCTTCGATGTTCTACATCAACAAGTCAACCACGCCGCCATGAATCAAAAAACAACTCGTCCAATCCAAAAGTTTGCTAAGGCAGCATCTCAGTGTTCGGCTGAGGTTCGTTATTTTGACTCTCCCTCATCCTCCCATCATGCATTCCCACTGACTCTGGACTGGTTTAGGCCGCCGTCTATGGCAAGTGTATTGTGGCCGACTACAACTCAATCCACAAGGACAAGTGTGTCAAAGAGTTCATGAGACTCAAGGATTGCTACCTGGTTTGTGCTATCTAGCTCTGAGCATCTCCCCTACGTTACACACCGTTCCTAACCTCGATCCCTTACAGGCGGCGTCAAGAAAGTAAACTAGAGTAGATACCAGAAAGCTGAACTTGTCATCATCATCTGTCATTTCTTTTTGTCTTGTCTACATGGTCTAAAACCTTTGCATTTACAGCTTCAGTAGTCGCAGCAGGAATGTCGCCTGTTGCACTTCTTGCTCCTCCTCTGCAATGACATCGTCCGTCTGAGGCTCGGCTCCCGCCTCCTCAATAGGCCGACGCAGCGCCTTCTCGAAAGAGGCTGACTGCGACTTGAACGCGCTGGACAAGCCAATGTCTTCAGGATCTGAGACCACTCGGTACTCCATCTTGATGTCATCCGTCGGCTGGAGACCCGCCTTCTTCCGGAGTCGCTGCACGCGGTTGATGATTTCACGACCAAGACCCTCCTGGGCAAGCTCAGGATGGATCTCTACGTCCAAGATGGTGAGAACCTCGCTGTCGGTGTTGGTCTCAAAGTTCTTCGACGACTCGTCCTCCTTGACTCCTCTTCGCACAACGAGGTCACCTTCCTCCAGGCGAATACCGTCCACAAAGATGTGCTTATCACGCACGTAGCCCTGCACTTGATCGCTGGTGAGGCTGGGCAGGCCCTTCTTCACACGGGCCATATCCTTCTTGAGCTTCTTTCCTAGTACAGGCCAGTCGGCAGTAACACTGTACTGGACGTTGTACTTGGCCTCGTCGTTGGAGAGCACAAGGTCTCGGACATTCAACTCCTCGGCGATGTATCCCTCTAGAGACTTGACGTCCTCCAGGTACTGAGGATCGGGGTGGATGACCACCAGGGTCTTAAGAGGCTGCTTGAGACCAATGGTACGACGCTCACGCGACACACGAGCAAGATCAATGACACGCTGCATGCGTCCAACTCGGCGCTCCACCTCCTCGTCGAAGAGTTCTTGACGGACGTCAGGGAATGGGAGGAAGTGAACACTTCGAGGGTCTTGGCCCTGAAGCTCCTTGGGAATGTGGGGAAGAAGCTTGAGGTAGATGTTGTCGGTGAGGAAAGGAGTAAAAGGAGCCAGCCCACGGCACAAGGTGAAGAGCACCTCGAAAAGAGCATTCAACGCGTGCAGGGTGTCGTTGAGACCATTCTCACCCTTGAGTCGCTTGCGGTTGAATCGGATGTACCAGTTGGTTGTGTTATCAATGAGACCCAGGAGTCGCGGCACAACAGTGTAAAGTCGGTAGCCTAACGCAGGCTTGGTCAGTATTGGGCAATTTTTTCCAGGGAGAAGTACTTACCCTTCATCTCCTGGTTAACAAACTGCAGCAGACTCTGGCAACTGGCCAAGATCCAGCGATCCATGACATTGGTGTTGCTCGACTCCATGCTCGGATCCCACATGTAATCCACGTTCTCAACCTTCTTCAGGAGAGTAACCTGGCCCTCAAAGAACTTGTAACTGTTCCACAGCGGCAAGAGGACCTTCTGCACAACCTCCTTGACACCAGATTCCTTGAAACGCAAGGGCTCGGCTCGAACAACAGGGGAATTGATGAGGTACAGGCGAAGAGCGTCAGAACCGTACTTGGACATGACAATAGAAGGATCAGGGTAATTCTTGAGTCGCTTCGACATCTTCTTACCGTCTTCGGCAAGCACGATACCGTTGACGACACAGTTCTGGAATGGAGATTTACCAAATAGGTGAGTTCCCAGCACGAGAAGAGTGTAGAACCATCCACGGGTTTGGTCAAGACCTTCAGCGATGAAGTCGCCAGGGAAGGAGTCCTTGAACTTATCAACATTCTCGAAGGGGTAGTGTTGGCTGGCGTAAGGCATGCTTCCTGACTCGAACCAGCAGTCGAAGACTTCTTCAATGCGCTTCAGCTGGCCCTTGCCCTGCTTGCTAGGAATGGTGATGTGATCAATCTTGTCGCGGTGAAGATCCGAGAGGTCACCTTCGTATCCGCTCAGCTCACGCAGCTCCTCAACACTACCAATGCAGACTCTTTCCTCCAGATCATCACTGACCCAAAGAGGGATCGGGTTACCCCAATAACGGTTTCGGCTAACGTTCCAGTCGCGAGCATTGGCAATCCAGCTAGCAAAACGACGCTCCTTGACGAATGAGGGGACCCAATGAGAGCCCTCAATATTCTTGAGCATGTCCGGAATGATTTCGGGAATGCGAATAAACCACGAGGGAACGGCCCTGTAGATCAGAGGGGTGTCGGAGCGAGGGCACATGGGATACGAATGCCTCAGTTGGGACTCGTTGACGGTGCGTCCAGCGTTCTTAAGGTGCTTGATGATGTGCTTGTCGGCTTCCTTGACATGCATGCCCTTGAAGTGGTGGACGCGATCGGTGAAGTGACCAGTGTCGTTGACGGGGTCAGGAGGTGATCGCTGCTCGGTGATGATGCCTGCAGCAACCGCAACATTGTAATCGTCCTCACCAAAGGCGGGAGCCTGGTGGACGATACCCACACCACTGTCATCGGTGACATAGGTCGCGTTCAAGACCTTGAAGGCCACCTCCTTAAATTCCTCGTAGAAGTAATCGAAGGGAGGCACGTACTTCCATCCCAGCATGTCCTTTCCAAGGATCTTTCCAACAATCTTGAACTTGGCCTTTTTGGGATCTTTGTAGAGAGTTCCAAGCAGCTTCTCGAGGAGGATAAAGGTCTTGCCGGTCTTTTCGTCCACAATCTTGATGTACTCGAAGTCGGGGTGCGCTGCCAAACCAAGATGAGAGGGTAGGGTCCAAGGGGTGGTGGTCCATGCCAGCAGGTTGACTTCGGGATCATCGACGAGGGGAAAGGAGACGACGACAGCAGGGTCAGTAACGTCTTGGTAGTTCTGGTTCGCTTCGAAGTTGCTCAGGGCAGTCGTGAGGACGGTAGAGTAAGGCATGACTCGGTGACCCTGGTAGACCTGGCCCTTGTCGAATAGCTGCTTGAACACCCACCACCCGGATTCCATGAATGTGGGATCCATAGTCTTGGGAAACCTGGTTAGCAATCGAAGCGGCTGAGCCGGGACAGAAGGCATCTACCTTGTAGTCATTGTCAAAGTCGATCCAACGCCCGAGACGCTCGATGGTGTGTCGCCATTCGGCAGCGTAGCGCATAACGATGGAACGGCACTCTTCATTGTATTTGGCAATACCAAGCTCCATGACGGCAGCCTTGCCAGAGATTCCCAGCTTTTTGTCAATCTCGTGCTCAATTGGGAGGCCGTGGGTATCCCAACCAAAGCGGCGCTCGACATGGTAACCCTTCATGGACCAGTATCGGGGGATGACATCCTTGATGGTGGAGGCGAGAAGATGGCCGTAATGGGGGAGACCGGTTGCAAACGGAGGACCATCGTAGAAAGTGTAGCGCGGACGACCTTCGGACAGTTCAACCTGAGGAGGGGAGGATTCGAGTTAGAGGAATGGTGGGATCACAAGAGACAGCGCTTGAGCGGACGAGCACGAAGCAGAGAATAGGGAACATAGGAGCGTAAATATACCTGTCGGAGAAAGGCGTCAATCTCGCGCCATCTCTCGATGACGGCCTCCTCTGCCTTGGGGAAGTCGATAGACATGGTGACTGACGGGCTGGCTGCTGAGGCAACGAAGGAGGGGTCAGTCGAGACTCTTTACACCAAGAGAAAGCGTTTGGAACTTGGGAGCGAGTCTATCATAGAGTATATATGATATGCTGCAGTGACTCACAGTACGATGCGTCTCGCCAGACAGTCTTGTCAGCGCGTGTAAGACGGTTGAAACTGAGTGCGCCAGCGACAAGTCGTTGGATGGAGGGGCAGATTTCAGAAAAAGGCACCTTGCGATGGTGGGTGAGTCAAGACGTCCGACCCGGAGGTGGGGGGATTCTTGTGTGCCCCGCGCTGTCAGGGACTGGTGGGTATGAGCAGTCTTGGTGACCTTTAGCCAGCTCATACTTTGGTGGGGTTCACAGCTACTTGCAGCAGGTCCCAAGGTATCTAATACAAGCTGCTCTAGCTAGTAGGCATGGAAGAGCCTCCCTTAAGTGGTAAGTTGTGCAGGGCACCCCTCCATCGATGAACTCGAATAGTGTTCCTTACTGATACCTTATACTATTAGCACGAGTTCTAAAGAGGAGTGAATTAAGTTGATATGGATCACTCTGAGAATACAGTAGGCTCGTGAGGCTCCAATGACCTATTGAGCCGGATTTTGTTAATCGCATCCCGTGTTGTAGAATGCTTCCTTGAGACCACACTATTATCCCCTGCAATTCTCATAGCTGACCGCTCAGTTACGGTTACTAACTGACTACTATTCAGTTTGCATCCATATGTTCGCATTATTAACTCTTCAATTCGTATCCAATTTTAAATCAGTAAGGCTCATCAACAGCTGGGACTAACACTTGTCTTAGTACTGCATCAGGCTTAGTTAGTGAATCGACGTCGACTGAAGCTCTCGAGTCTGGACTGGACGCTAAAAACCAACCAGGGCTGGGCTTCCCTGGGGCGCGTGCACGCCTGGTTGCTGCCCGCCATGGCCCGTAACCGTACCCAAACAACAAAGCAAAGCGGGCTTGACGGGATGAATGCTTGTTTATTGCTTGCTTGTCGTCCACTGTCAACCCACTCCTCCTCAACCTCAACCCTGGCCTGATTCGATCTGATCCTTTCATTCTTTGACCTTGGCTCCTTTGTCTTTTCAACTTTCCAGCAGCAACCAGTTCTGCATAGGAGAAGCCTGTCGTGGGTTGTCTTCCTTAAACCCAAACACTATCGATAACAAGCCCAACATCGACTAGTTGACGTACCCTCGTCACCTCGTCTGTCTCGTCGTTGCAATAGACTTCTCGCTCTTTCTCAGCAGCTACCCAATCTCGAAACATGTCATTCTTGTTCGGAAGGGCTAGGACACGGACTGTTGCGGACCTCCCTAAGCAAGCCCGCGAACATGTCCTCAAGCTCGAGGGGCCCAATGGTCCATCTAAGGTGGTACTCCTATCATGCCGTTGTCCAGCAGCGATACTGACCTGTATAGGCCGAGGAGCTTGCTCGAGTCTTGAGCCAGATGAAAGTGATCCTTCAGGGCACACAAGGTATGCCCCATGCCTACTTACATCCCCCTCTCCTGACCAAGCCGCTGAACCCAACTCCCAGAATCCGATAGCTCCCCGGAGCAAATCTACCAGCTCGTTACCGGCCTCATCGACGAAGACCTCCTCCACCTCCTCGCCGTCAACCTTTACCGCCTTCCCTTTGAATCCCGCAAAGACACCCAGGTCATATTCTCCTACGTCTTCCGCTTCCGCCCCGCCACCGCCGCCCCCAAGAGCGATCCAATCGCTCTATCATACGTCGTCTGCAATCGACCTCAGGTCTTGGTCGAGCTATGCCGCGGATACGACCACAAGGAGAGCGCAACCCCCGCCGGCTCCGTCCTCCGGGAGCTGCTCAAGAACGAGGCGGCAGCCGCCATTATCCTCTATGACGACGGAGATGAGCCGGGATCAAGTTCCAAGGGCCTCAACGCCATCGATCGCGATCGTCCTCAGAGCGGGAGGGGTGTCTTCTGGCGGTTCTTTGACTGGGTTGATAAGAGCTCCTTCGAGGTCGCGGCCGATGCCTTCACCACTTTCCGAGTGAGACAGGATCCCCCTTTGCAAGCCTGAAGCATGCGCTAACCCCAGATTCTTTAGGAACTCCTAACACGCCATAAGGACCTCGTGCCGAGATATCTCTCGGCAAACTTCGATCTCTTCTTCGACAAGTACAACAACATCCTTGTCCAGTCCAACAGCTACGTAACCAAGCGCCAGTCTATTAAGCTCCTTGGTGAGATCCTGCTGGACCGCTCCAACTACAGTGTCATGACTGCCTACGTTGATCGGGGCGAGCACCTCAAGATCTGCATGAATCTGCTACGCGATGACAGGAAGATGGTTCAATACGAAGGTTTCCACGTCTTCAAGGTCTTTGTCGCTAATCCCCACAAGTCCATGGCCGTCCAGAAGATCCTCCTCATGAACCGCGATAAGCTCCTCACCTTCCTATCCCATTTTCTCGAGGATAGGACTGATGACGAGCAATTTATCGATGAGAGAGAGTTCCTGATCAAACAAATCCGCAACATGCCTCCAGTCCCCATGCCTCCCCAGCGGTAGCAGTCCGCAGGTTGCCAATCTCTGGCTCTGCTTCTCTCTATCCTATTTTCCTCCTATTGTACTATTTTATGAGGCGTTGTCATATTTTCCTTCATAAGCGTCAGTGCGGGTCAACGAGCGCGATCTTGTAGTCGAGTTATGATGGCATTACAAGATCTCTCTTCTGTACAGCCTCAATGTCACAAATACCGGTGGCAAAAGCCTTGCTGCGTTGATATACGCCCCGAATCCCACCAATCTTGGTTCATGATATTTGATATACAAAAAAGACGCTCCCAACGCCGATCGAGTCCTGCACATGGTCAAATTGACACACAAACTCCGAGTCCTTGATGCCCTGCCGCTGCCATGTCTAAATCCACTGCCCATGTTTGGCTTCGGGCTCAGCGCTGCTTGGAGAGCAAGACGTTGACACTCTCTCGAGCGTTCTGCGTAGCCCAGACGCTGTCTGGGCCACCCTGGCGCCACTCGTCGCCTGAGGCTTGTTCGCCGCCTCCTCTTGGCGCCTCCCCCATGATGACCTCGAGGTCCCTCTTCTGCGAGCTGAGCCAGTTCTTGACAAAGTTGGCTGGGTCCTCGCTAAGGGATTTGAAGAAGGAGTGCTTGGCCTTTGACAGGGCGATGGCCTGCACCACCCGAGCGAGCTGCTCATCAAGCCCTGTCACCTCCTTGAGCATCGCGATGTACTGGGGATTGTTGAGCAGAGGGAGGACGGAATCCCGTAGAGGGTCGTCGAGGGGGACCTGGATATCGTAGATGGTGGGCTGGGGATCTTTGTGGAAGTCTTGGTCAACCCGGATAGTGTATGGCAGGCGGATAGGCTCAAGAGGGCGAAGGTGCTGCGCAACGTAATCATTAAGCATCGGGATATGACCGACATCGCCTTGCCTCAGAACCTGGACTCGATCGTTAATCTTGTGATGGCATTCAAGGGTAAAATGAAGACCCACCTTTCTAAGAGGCTCGTCGCAGCGGAAATTCCGCTTCTCCTCGTCTTCTTGCAACCCAAGCAGCTTGATGTACTCCCAGAGGCCCATGACCGCTTCTTGCTGCGTAGCCTCCTTCAGGTCAACCACTTCAGCAAGCTCAGGGCTAAGCTGGTATCTCTCGGGTGTCTCCTGGCGATACAGGTTGATAGTGATGTTCATGTTCTCGTCACCGTTCCTCTTAAAGGTGAGCTCGTCGAAGTCGGCGGCGGCAGGAAGATTGGCAGCAGGCTGGTTCCGAGCTGGGGCGTCGGGCTTCTTCCACTCCACCGTTTGCTCAGCGCCGTTCCGGAATCGGGAACGGTCAAACTCGACGGTCAGAGACTTGAAGAAGTGGGAGAATCGAGGCTTTTGCTGCGGCTTTGGCTTCTGGTCTGTTCCGTCCTGCTCCATCTTGTCGTCCGTAGCTGTCGCGTCCTTGGTCTCCGCTGATCCGTCTTCCTCGTCTTGGTCGTCGAGAAGGCGGCCCTCGACTTTGACGCGGTACGAAGCCTCCATGTTGGGGTTAAAGTCAAAGGAATCGACGTTGAGGCTGTTACTCTGCCAGATCTGGTCCTCGACCGTGTTGCTGATCCAGATCCGTAGAGTCTTGCATCGCTAGAATCCAGTTCAGTACATACTCCTCTGCCTGGTCACAACATAGAACCAACCTTGGAGCCACGACTGGTGTAGTCTACAATGTCTAAGCGCTTGCGTGTGATCGTGGCATCGAGTCGGCGCTCAACATCTCTCATGTCCTTATACCGCTGCACACCCTCGGCATCGATAATGCTGTCCTCCACTCCTTCTGGCATGTTCTTGTCGGTAGGTTTACGACTACGTCGTTTGGCAAGTTCGCTGGCATGCGCCTGGGCCTGTTGTTGCTGGGAAATCTGAGCTTGAGTGAGAGGGACCGAAGGATGAGGTCCCGAGGACATCATAGGGCCTTGACAAAGAGGTCCATGTTAGCAGCTGGGCAAGACAGTAGCACAAGCAATAGTTGACTACGCACCAATGCCACCTCGCCGCTGGTTAGTCGCATGAGGCGACCTTTGCGGGACTTGTTGCGCATAAGCGCGATATTGAGGCTGCATTTTGACAAAAATCCAGTATTGGATGCGTAATTGTCGGAGGTCGATCGGAGGGTTTGGAAGTTGCTGGTAAATGAGCGTGTCGCGACAATGCGATGCGACGCGAGAAAACGATAGCTCCAGAAATTGGTTAGGTCACGTGATGCCCTTCTGAGCGCCTACTACCCAAACGGTCATCAAACCACCCGCTGCGTGTGCCTACCTATATACGATCAAGGTAGTGTTTACCATGACAAGGTAGTAATGTCGAATGTAAAGAAGAGCAAATTCATGAAGCCAATTGCGGTGCGTATATGGGATGACGAGTCCGCTCCGTTGGTTACTTCCGTTTGTCCCCCCATGTCGATGTTCCCTTGTTCGACTTAGACCTATGCTCGTCTGTTCATTGTAGTCGGGTATGACATTTCATCTCGTCGAGTGAAGGACTATGTTTCTCAAACTATAGTTTTATGTCTATAGTCATTACATGATATTACCTTGCCTCCAACAGAGACCCATACTTGAAGCGCAGTATAACATTGGTCTGAAACGGCTGGCCTTGATTGTCTGTTCGTGCAATTGGCCCAGATTCAAATACCGGCTTCCTGCTACCTTCTTCTATCTCTCTCGTCCCAAAAAACCCGAATTCCGGGTGTTGTCCTCCGCGCCCTAGAGGATGGCAGGTTTCGCCTCTCCTATGCGTTTAAAGCCAGTTTGCCAGATCAGACACGAGGCAAACGAGCTGTTTTCTGCCAAATTGTATCTTCCTACATTAAGTAATGAAACAAATCGAGCTCTCCCAGTATAGAGAAGCCGATGACGTGCCACAATTCATTGCACGGCAAACCGTTCTCAGCAGCGGCTATGCCGTCCGTCGACGTTAGAAAAACATGCACCAAAACAATGCATCCATCGATCCCCTCAGAAGAATGAAACTCCGCAGTAAAGCGCCTCGCTGCCAATGCCATGAACTGTACTGAATGTGATAGGGGGAGGCAAAATGACCAATGAGGTCGGCCGAAAGGTTCCGTCCATCATGAACCCGCCGAGTCTGTCCGTGCTCTATCGTCTCTCGAGAACCTCTTCAAAATGCATAGTCAAAATGCAGAGCCTAGTCCATTTCTTGACTGTCGTTTGCTGAAACGATTGCGCTTCGGCGCTGGATCCTCAGCGTTCCCGTGGTTTTTGCTCAAATGGTTGCGTCCTGATCGATCGCTCGTACCAAAGCCCTCAGAGTAGTTACCCCGACCTCCCAGGGTGCTTGAGGGGCTTGATACCTGGGACGACATTTCGGCAAATCCACTCTCGCCTCCATACGATGGTGCCATGCTCTGGGTCAAAGCCATATCCCTTGCTCGCTCCAAGCACTCGACCCAGTCGGCAGCGGCAGATCCACCTTCGGGAGGAGTCGACGAAGATTTGGCTTCCTCGAATGTATAGTGATGGCCGCCCTGTTGATTGGGATATTAGAACTAGAAACACCGGTAAGAAGTGTGTGGGCGCTTACAGTATTAACACACCAGACAGTCTGGCCCTTTGCATCAACTTGAGTTTTCCAGGTGCAATCTGACCCGGTCAATGATAACTCCTGCTTGGCCCTCTTCTCTTCTCCTCCAGCTGGGGCAAGCACAATCCGACCGCTGGATGTAATCATCACCAGGCGCTGGCGCTTCTTTGTCGTGCTTCCAATGAAAAATCGTGACAGCTTCTTATGTCCCTCGCCCGATTCTTTCCCGTGGGGACTTGAAGGCAAGGGCGTTGACACTACCATCAAATCGCCCAATTTCAAGATACGCTCGTTGTTCTTTGTGAGCACTGGAGACCATTCAATGTCGAGCTGAGTAGGTGGAGGTAGCTCGGTGATTATTCGTGACGGGCGATTACTCCCGTTGGATGGTGTCTGTTGAGGCGGAGGCGGAGCCCTCGCATTAGCCATGGGCGTGGACGCGGTAGAATAGCCATTGAGCTGAATAACTGCGGGCTCCTGGGTGGGTGGTATAAATGGGCGTAAGCGTGGAGCTTTAGATCTCCAGAGACCTTTTCCGAAGGGGTGTGCATCAAAGAACTCGTGGTTCTTGATGTGTTCTATAGTCAGTCTTCTGGCGGGATCGAGGACCAGGCAGCGCTCGACAAGGTCTCGCGCAGCCGGAGGGAAGCCCGGAGGAAATTCGTATTCAAGGTTAACAATCTTCTGGAAGGTAAGGTATTCACTGCCTCCCTTGAAAGGAGGTCTGCCGGCCAGCAGCTGGTAGATGATGCAGCCAAATGCCCACAAGTCACTAGCCTTGCAGGCGTTCTTGTGTGTGAGAAGCTCTGGGCTCACATACTCGGCCGTGCCAACGAAGGATGCTGCGCGGCCATCGTCCTCTCCATCCCTTCGCCCAGGGTCTGGAGCGCCACTGGCTGACGAGTCCTCACGAGGATCTCTGAGCAGCTTAGCCGTGCCAAAGTCTGTGATTTTGACGTGCATTTGATCATCAAGAAGGACATTCTCGGGTTTCAAATCTCGATGAATGACGCCTCGAGAATGCATGTAGCTGATAGAGTCCAGAATCTGGGCACCATAGAACCTAGTGCATTCGATGTCGAATGTGCCCGTCTTCTTGAGAACACCTAGTAGCTCTCCTCCATTGCACAGATCAAGGACATAGTATAGTGATGTCTCATCCTGAAACGTGTAGTATAATCGGACGATACCAGGGTGCTCGGTGAGTCGGTTGAGGGTGTTCTTCTCGATGTTGACATACTTGATCTTTTTCTCCTTGATTATGTGTCTCTTTTCGAGCACCTTGACGGCGTACTCTTTCAAAGTCTGTCGGTCGGTCGCCATGTAGACAGTGCTGTATGAGCCCTCGCCGAGAATCCGTCCAAAGTTGAAATCGCGGACACCCTTTTTAACCTGACGAACAACAGTACGGCCGCTCGCGTCGACCTCCCGACGAACTCCAACAGCAGCACCACGTTCCTGCCACTCTTCTCTACTGGAGGGTATCGCAGCGTCGCCGGCATAGCCCTGGCTTGATTGAGAGCCTCCAGGTACAGATGCGTAACCCCCACCCATTCCTCTTGAGCTCCTTCGAGGCGGTAACGGGCTACCGGCGGGTGGTAGAGATGATGTCGGTCGACTTGAGTTGTAGGTACGTTGAGGGTCTCGCATGCTGGACTCTCGAACGGGATAAGAGGGGGCAGGTCTAGAATCGGGCATGCTGGGCACGCCGTAGATTGAGGTTCTTGACATCTCAGATTGGGGGGATGGTTGCGGAAGACCGATGGCTGGACTGGGTTCTGGGGTTAGGTCGGACTGGGCAGAGGGCGTGAGTCGAGGATCGGTGAGGAGGGATTCGACGCCGGGGTCTATAGGATTAAGTTGAAAGGCATCGTAGGGCGGCGTTGTGGTTGTAGTCGGTTGAGGTGTCGATGGGAGGGCGGAGGTTGATGTGGAAGCGGAGATGGAGGTAATGGCAGCAGCAGAGTCGGGGTTAGGACCAGGACCAGGAACAGAAGCAGAGGCCGATGCGGAAGCAGCCTCGGCGGCATCGTCGGGGTTGGCGATACGCAATCCGCCTAGGGCCTCAGAGAGGCTGAGGTCCCCGTTCATGTTGGCGATCGAGGAGCCTGGGGGGGTTGATGCTCAGGGGAAGTGGACAGGCTCAAGCTCGACTCGCTCGACGAGGAAAGACGCGAGTCGTGGACGATGGACGATCGGCCACTGGTGGCGGCGTGGACCGTGGAGCATCACCGGTGGTGCTTGGTCTGGGAGCGGGAGGAATGGGTTAGCGATAGAGCCGTACTGTAAACGAACCAGGACAAGACGGGAGTGTCAGTACTTGCTCAGGTACGAGGCCCAGCGCCAGATTACGAGAGTGCAGAGAGCGGGAAGACGCCTTAGGCCGCTGTCAAACCTGGACCTGAACCTGGGGGCCTGGGATGATGCAAAGGAGAGCCCCAGAGGCAGAGCGGGCTAACGTCAAGGTACCTGATAATTGGCGTCCAAAAAAAAAGTACCTGACACTGTCCATCTCAGCCAGCCTCCCATCAGCAAGCGGCCAGCACCAGAGTAAGGTAACTTAAGGTACCTGGCCCAGCAGACAAGGTACTTGGATATCTGTCTTGAAACTCCCATCGGGTTCCAGATCCGACCACTGCTATCGCATACGTGCAGCCAAATTCCGTTTAAATATTATTAGGTACCTGTTTTTTTACTAGGACAAGGACAGATCCGTAATGACAGCCGCAATTACCGTTCGCGTTGATGAGTTGCTGATGGTGACAGGCAAAAGTGTGGAGAGCCAATACTGTCATGCTGTAACGCCTGAACGCCCATCCAAATCGTCCAGACCCGGCCAGAAACGTTCAGGGACAAGGACACCGGGCTCATCCATGCCGTAATCCTCCACTGAGGCGTCCTCGTCTCACCTGGTCTCATCAGGGGCATCGCTGGACAGGCTAAACACGGCCATCCATGAAAGGCCGAAAATAGATGCAAACTGGGTAATTTGTTAGCCACATCATTTTAATGAGAAAAACCTTGCTGGCCAGCCTGTCTTTCCTCTTCACTTGGTCGTGTTTCAGGTGTGGGTTCTTCCTGAACGCTCAGTCCTTGACCGAAACGCTCCTCCAAAAAGTGTAACACCGTTTCGGATCCTTATCAACCGTTTAGTACGGACTTGAGCCTTTGGGCTCCTTTTATCTTTGTGAAACGGTTTCCAACGTCAGACTCCCACGCATTTCAGTCCTGATTCAGCAGAGAAGCACACGACATTAAGTCAGGTTGTCTCATGGCGAAGACCTCGAAATCCCTTGTTTTCGTCATGACTCTCGTAAAAGCTCTTCTATCCTGGAATATGTAACTACATCCGTTCCGTCTTCGTATGCTGGCTATGCCAGGGCGGCGCAGCATCTCGTGTCCAACCCTGGCAGGATAAGCTACAGGTACTGCCTCGTTGCATCAAGGCACTCGTGGTCCCATGATACGCAACGAACCTGCCTGAAGCCACATGCACTTGATTCGCTAGCATTACATGCAACTCTACACACAAGACTCGCGCTCGTGTGTCTATTTTTGCGTTGGCTCATGAGCTATAGCTACCTACTAGGTTGTACCAAGAGGTAGGTAATAGTATACAACTCCATTCATTGATGGTTGAATCCAATTGGAGCTTCTGGCCAATGCGCTTACCCTGCAGCGTGGCGAAAATCGTAATGGGCAGTCAATATCAGCCTTAATTCTACTTACTGCCATTCATAATGAAGATATCCATGTCATATGGCAGTTGCAATTGAGGCTACCGTGGGGAGGATGGAGGCAATACGACTGGTATCTAGTGGTCGTAGATTGAGATCAATCATTTGCCTCATATCGTGGGCCCGATACCACGATTTCACGACTCAAGATGTTGCGACTCCAGCCAACTACCATCACCATCACCACCCGCGAGCTCAGCGATTCTGAGCGTCGCAGTCGATACAGAAAACACCTCAGGGCCTCCCAACGAATAAGCAAGATATTTGACACGACCAGCTGCTCTGACCAAGATGTCGCCTTACGGTATGATCTTCCCACACGGCATGAATGTTGAACACAAGTCGAAGAGGGCATGTCAAACAGAAAATGATGGCCTCACTCAAATAAAGACTGCATAGTGGTATAGAAATGAGAGAAGTAGTGAGAGCTGCCATCTAACTAGAATAGCGACTCTGGAGGGTTCTACTCCCGACAAGGGGAATCCCACTTGATCGCGTTTGATTCGGATACGAACATGCCCCAAGAGCCTTGGAGCCCTGAACTTGGCCATGGGTCTACATCTGATCCGGGTGAGTTGATAACCAGTATGTACAGCAAGGCCATGGTAGCGAGATAGTAATGGATGCAGACCCAGAGATCGAAGGAACACCCGAAGCAGACGGCACGTTGTCGCAAAGACTACAGGATGAATCAGACTCCACCGCAACACTGCTTCCAACAACACCTGTGAGTGATATACCCGACGCATCGCTCGTCGCGGCAAGATTGATTATTACAGAGGCGCAATGCTCGAGGACACAGAATCCTGCAGCTGCATGCTTGAGAAGGGAAGTAGCAAGAACGCAGACTGACATCAAGTATAGCTTAGCACTGATCTATCCGACTCAGGCGACGAGCTGGCTGCAGACTTTGCAAGTCTAACAGCACCAGCGACTGCCCCAAGAGATCCAAGGGTGATGATATCAGCCGCTGCCGAGGAGTTGGACGCGACTCGTACCAGCCGACATGTCCCAGTGTACAACGACCGACGGCCCGGTCGCGAACAGCCTCAAACACCGCGACATTTGCCAGAAGCTCGCCACCAGAGCCGCTTCGACGGGTCTTACACAGCGCCAGCAGCACCAGCTGGAGGACGACGTCAAAGGGTTGGGAGATTGGGCACTCCGGTTACGGGAAGAAGGACGCGTGTAGGACGCAATGGTAGTCCAACGGGACTGAGAACACCGGGCTTTCAAGGGCTGTATGGTGGGAGCGAGAACGTCGACGACGTTTAACAGACACATACGATGAATTTCAGCATTGGACTATGGCCTTGAGACATTAGACACACATCACCAACAGCAAGCATGCCACAGAAGACCGATCGAGAGAGCAACGAAAGTCAAGCAGAACAGTACCATGTATTAGCCCGCAGCCTAGCCAATTCCATAGCTGCTTCTGTTAGCATCAGTCACATCAAATCCAAGTCTTTCCCGTTCATTGCCGGTTTCCCGGGAATCAAGAGGGATCCTTGGGAGGTCACTAGGCTGGGAGAAATGTGCTCTTGCGAACAAAAAGAGCCAATCCCTATCTCGGCATGTCTCTGGTGGTCCGGGTCCGGAGAACAAGCGGCGGCCTGCCATCGGCGGCAAGGAAAATTCCAGTCGCCTGAGGTGTCTCTACTGGATCCATCAGGTTTCCAAGTTTGCTTCGAACGCTTTCCGACGGTACGTACTTGGGTCGGCAGTGGAAATACAAAATTCCAACGAGCAAGCTGACTCGGACAGGGCGGGTTCGAGTGGATCTGGGTGGGAAGAAAACCTGGGTTGGTGGTGGATGGCAGACAAAGACTGGAGACTGGCTCAATGGGACTGATGGGATGGGCTCGGCTCGGTTTGGCGGGCGTAGTGGTGATGGGTGTGGCACGGGGCAACTCAAAAAGCCAAGCAGAGCCAAGCCGGGAGGTTGACCATCCAACCAGACAGCGTTCGGAGTGATCCTCAAGCCTCCTCACGCTTGCTTCTGGCGCTATACTCGTTGGGGACATGGTAGGTCTGAGACCCTTAACAATTACGCAATACAGAAGGGGACAAGCGCGGATTGGAGCTTGCCATCGGTGGGTACGTACCTGACGCTGCAAACTGCCTTAGCTCGGTGCTAGTCCTCTTTTAGGGCCGGCAGGCTTGAGACCAGTGGCCGATAAGCTGATGGCGTGCAATACTGTGTGCTCACTGTTTGCACGGAGTCAGCTGCGCGAAGCCGAGCCGGTGCCCCTTTTGCTGTTAGCCAGCCACCAGATTATGCACCTTCGGGTATCTGCCGCAAGTACTGCTACGCGGACTTCGCCGTTCGCGACAGCTCTGTACAGTGCCAACTCTTTTTTACCCCAGGTTACTCTCAACCACCCATGCAGCCTCACTCCGATCTCCTGCACCTGGAAGCCAAAGAGCCACTCACGCCCCTTCCTGTTCCTCTCACTGTCAGAGGTTCTTTTACTACCCGTCCTTCCCTCGCATTCTTCTCTCACTTCTTCTTAATCCTCCTCTCTCCCATCCAACTCTCTTCCTTCTTCCTTCCACCTTCATCCACTTAAACCTACACCTACTACTACAGGACATCTTCTCAATAGTCATTGTCTCTTGGTCAACCCTTTCATCCTATCCCGTCGCAATCATCCTCCCACCCTTACTCGTCGCGTACTTCTACTATCCTCCCGTCTTGTGCCTGTCTCTTGGCCAACTCCTACGCCTCCTACTCTATCTACCATCCATCGCGTCCACTCACGGGGTCCTCGTCTCGACGTTACCTTGAACCCAATTGCATCTAGCGCCATCGAGTCCCGACTCAACTCCATCACCAACCGCGTATACTTCAAGACGCAATAGATGGTTTGTGACAGCATTGACTACTAACCTTTCAACCTCTTTCAGTTCACCTGCTACCCAAGAAACGCTCTCCAACATGGCGTACTTCAACTCCCAATTCTCTTCCCCTGTTCTTACCATGTCCCCACAACCTGCCCACCAGTCTCTGGGCATGGCAGGCTTTGGACACCACCACGCACCACCTCGATTTGCCCCTATGCCCAGTCAGTTTGCACCGGTCCAACCAGTCCGACCTGCTGCTGCCGGCAGAAAGCGTTCCCGGGATGAGGCTTCCGACAACCTCGAGCCCACTATCAAAGCCCTGCCCGTTGAGGAGCCCGAAGAGGAATGGATCTATGGCCCTGGCATGACCCTCATCAAGCCCAGCACCCGCTACACCACAGATGCGGGCAGCCAGTCTGGTACCTGGGTCGAGGAGAAGAAAGCCGCTGAAGCTGCCGCCATCCAAGAAGCCCGCTCTCTGATCAGAAACCCCAAGCTGCAGCGCCGCGTCTCAAACATTCGGCCATCTGAGCCTGCAGCAGTGAGCACTTCACCACTCAAGATGGACCTCAAGCCTTCTTCCAATGACGGACCCGTCATCGACAACTTCACAATGCATCTTGGTATTGGCTGGCGAAAGATCAGCGACGACGAGCACATCCAAGCAGCTGCTCGTGGTTGGGCCCGCTTCATCGAAAACCACTTCCCCGTCTCCAATGCTCGAATTCTTCTTGAGAGCAAAGGTCTGCAGTCTTATCTCGTGGAGGCCAACGAGGGCTTCTTCCTGTTTGCCGAGAACCTGCGCCAGGGCCAGCTTGTCAGCCAAACTGCCGAGGGTGCACTCCAAAATCTCCAATGCTCGCCGCCCACCTTTGACGGGATGGAGACTCTCTCAGCCGCTGAATCACCTCGACCAGGCAGTGTCAGTCCTCAAGCCGTTCTGGCTGACACTGAAATGAGGATGGATTAAGGGCAGCCTCGCCCGGGAACGTTTGATAATTTTTGCGACAATTCTTTGCTATCTACTCGGAGTTTCGTGTGTTTGCCATGCCCAGGAACTGGGTTAGGAATGGGAAAGGGTCCTGGTATTTACGGGCCGGAAAGGCTACAGGAGCGATTGCCAAAGACAGGGATTGTCATGGCCATTTATCATTTTATCATTTAAATGCGATCAACAAAGAGAACAAGATTATTACTTGACTGTCTGCAACTGGTGAACGTATGTGTGCCATTGATGAGATGAATGTCGATTACAACGGGGTCGATTAAGCTCTGTAGTGCGATGGCCCACTTGACGCGTTTGGCTTTTGGCGTTGATGTCGCGGCGTCAACGCGACCAATTCAGAGTACGTGGTACCTTTGCTGAGGTATGGGTTCCATGCTTAGCGGCATGGCTGGCTAACGCCAAGAGCCATGAAAAATGGCCGAGACGTTTTAGCAGGTACCTTGAGCTGATGGAGTCTGTGAGTGCAATTTGCCTGTTGGCTAAATGGCCGCAGGCAGGTCTGAGAGGAGAGTGGCAGAGAGCTTGTGTGGAGATACTGTGGCTCACATCTGCGCTCCCGTCGTCAGTGGTGAGACAATGAGAAGGAGAAGAGTAAATATGTTAAAGCTGGGAAGCATTCAATTAATACGTCTAGTGCAATCAACTGTTCATCCAGTTGAAGTTGATGTTAAATAATCGCTAGGTCCCTGTTATTGTTCTGCGGAAGCATGTCCAGAAAAGTTCAGGGGAAGTACGCCCCGTACCTCCTCAGGTCGATGTCGCTTTGTCCCTGGACATATAGGGCGCGACCTAAAAGATACCTTGTAAAGCCCCTTGATTGCCGGGCATCAAAAAGTACTGTATGAGAATAGCTCTATCGTCCAGGTAGAAGGAATACCTCCGTCTGCCATCTCCATACACCCACGACGACGAACCTGGAGACCGGCGTCATCCAGTCACCACGAAGCGTAGTACGTATCGCCAGCAACTTCAGCACTCTCCATCAAAGATACACTTTCAACAACATCTCGATATCGCATCCATACAAGATACATTCACTTCAATCCCAGCTGCCGGACCTGATACACCAGATTGGCCCGTCCCGCATCTATCAAGTAAACGGGACCCCCCAAACCAAAGGAAGCCCTCGATCGTATCAAAAGCAGCCATGTCGAGCGCGAACCAGCTCTTCCTCCTCTCGGACCACATCAAGCTCTCGCTGCTCGAGCGACAACGCGCAAAGAAGCTCAACATCGAGGGCGATTCGCAGGACGGCCACATCTCCCGCTCCCTCGACCAGTTCCGCCATGGCCTGACGACTCTCCGCGACGAGGAGCAGCGCATGAGCGAGGCCGGCGATGCGACGACGTATGTAGATTCCCCTCGCTCTTTCACCAGTCTTGATCACATGTGCTAAACAAAAGGACCCAGCGACATGGCCGAGTCCATCT
>JAJODA010000229.1:0-24944 GCA_021730345.1 Fusarium cicatricum | reverse complement strand
ATTCTAACTGAGTGCGTGGAAGGGGGGGCTGCGTGGAATGATGGGTCGCGACGTTAGTGGTTCCGTACGGCAAATAATAAAGCCAATCGTAAAGACGCCTAGAAGTACCACCTGCAAGCGATCAAGAGTCTCATCATAAGAGCCAAGGGCACAGCCCATGATATTCATGACATCCTCTATAGTACACATCCATCCACATTCCTTGGGTATCGCTAAATCAAAACACTTCCCTTTTCTTCCCCAACCCCATGTGCACTCACTGCCCCGTCGAACCCGTACTCGACGCCGCACTTGACGGCCGTGGTGGAAGTGTCGGTACCCCATGTCCACTCGCCGACTCCTCGCGCTGCATAGGAATGCCTCCCATCATGTTCATGCCCATACTCATGCCCATCCCAGGCAGCGACAGTTGCGGCGGCGGACCCTGGCCATCACTGTCCTCGGCCTGGCTGTCGAGTTGCTCCTGCTCCGCCTTGAGGTCCAGCTCGCGAAGCCGCTCCTTTTCCGCCGGATCGATGATGTCGTCGTCGTCGCTCCAGTACGGGTCGTCATCGTCCAGCTCCGGCATCGCCATGCGCTTCCAGAACCGCAGCTCCTGCCGGACCGACTTCTCATCTACCAGCCTGTTCCACCTGGCCTCGTCCTCGTCGTACTTGCGCCGGAACTCGCGAAGGTTCTCATTGGCGTGCCCCGCGTGGGACTGCATCTGCCAGATCTGGTCGCGTAGACGGGCGTTCTCGTCGCGCGCGTCCGAGAGTTGTTTTCGGTACGAGCGGTGCCAGGTGGCCACGTCGTTGACGTGCTTATTCTTGTACTCGTGGAACTGCCGGAGAAGGTTGGCCAGGGCGTTGGCGTACTGGGATAGGAGCTTCGCGTTGGCGTCGCGGCTGAACTTTGCTTTCTCGAGTGACTCGGTGAGGAGAGAAATGAGTGCATCAATGTTTTGCTCTTGGCCTGAAGGGTGAAAGTTAGTGGCAACTCAAGCTGAGAGAAGCTCTTTGGGCACGTTGGATTTGAGCGTACCATTGATGTCGTCTGCCGCCCTCTCAATGACCTGCTGGTTGCTCACGCCATGCGATTTCGCCTTGTTCCTTACTCTTCCCAGCCCGCTAACGATATCCTCAGTGACTCGGCGGTTCTCTGCTAGTTGGCGGCTAAGCTCCTCGACCATGCCATAGATGTAGTTGAGTTCGGCTTGGTGGCCCGCGGGCGTTGGCACAGGCATCCCCGCAGCCATGTTTGTGCCGTTCATACCGTTCATCATGGCGATGTGCTGCTGCTGCTGCTGCTGTTGTTGCTGTTGCTGCTGATGATGCCCAAAACTTTGGTGCTGCTGAGGCTGCGGCGGGTACTGGTTGAGCGGGATCTGCTGCTGCTGCTGCTGGTACTGTTGCTGTTGCTGTTGTTGCTGCTGCTGTTGTTGCTGATAGTGACGCGCCGAGGGTGTAGACGGAGACGGCACAGGAGCAGGCGAAGACGGCGAGGATAGAGATGGATCGTGGGGACTTTGACTCGGAGGCGTTGGGAAGCTCATGTCTCTTCCACCCACGAATCCGGGTCTTAGAGCGTTTGTAGAATGGTGTCGGTGGTGTTAGCCTGGCGATGGAGCATGGAGCGCTTGCTTTGGGTTAGCCTGGCGTCGGGTTTCTGGTACAGTTTGGTACATCCTCGCAATATCTTTGTGCCGGGCCCGACTGGCTCCAAAGCGCTATGCTGGCCACCACCACGACAGTCATTCACCAACAACGATACATAGGTAGATTCGGATGCATAAAGCAGTTTTGTTTCTTGGCTCCTTCTCCTACTTCCCTCTCTACGGGATTCGGGACTTCTTTGATGCTTGCATTTCTCTCATTGCTTGACCCATTTTTTGAATAGAATCAACGCCCCTATATACTCCAAAGCCGCATCTCTCAAGAGACGAATCTAAACGAGTGACTGAGCAAGGTAGCGACCGTCACCAAAACTTTATAAAAATGCCGTGTCATATACTTCGTTTCGTCGTGCCCGTGCGTTGCACAAGTGTCGTAACATGGAATGAATGCTCAACTCCACCACTCGGTACCTTTTACTCAGGCGTATCGACCTCCATCCTGTCCTCCGATGGTTTTGGGTCGATAGCAGGGGTCTCCTCGGCTTGTGACGTCTCCAGCGTAGACATCGAGAGCGAAGCTTTCTGTTCCAATGATGTTGGAGCCCCCCCACTCCCGCCCACGGATCCTCCCAGTCCCATTCCGTTGCTTGCGGATAAGCGATACTCCCCGTCACCTTTACGTTCAATGATGCCTTCGTCCAGCGCCCACTGGGCTAGGAGACTATCCACGCCGAGCCTGCCGCCTTCACCCTTCTCCATGTGTCGCCCGACATGCTCCGTCCATTCATCCCAGGATGATGGCCCTTCAAAGACGCTCTGGCAGCCTTGTTTCGGACACGCGGAACGTTGGGGCGGAACACGGCGTTGAACAAGACAAGACTGTTGCATCTCCTTAACATGATTTTCCCACTCCGACTGTAACTTATTGTCGCCCTTGGCGATCGCCCTTTTGATCTGGAAAGGTGCGTGCATCCGCCGCAGGTGTTGTGTGAACAAGTCTTTACGGTTGAACTCATTCCCTTTCCCCTCCTGGGTACTCTGTGGGCACGAAGAGCAGCGGTAGTATTGCAAACAGAGATGCTGCGACGCAATATGGCGTTTCCATTCATTCTTTGACCCAAAAGTGCTTGTGCATCCCGCAAAAGAAAAGGCACATGGAAACGGCCTCGTGTGAGCTGCAGCAATATGCTTTCTCAAAGAAGAAGAGTCTTTGAAGGGGGCGTGACTGCAATGGTTGCAGCGAGTGTCTTGTTTCGGCAGTGACCGTCGCGGAGCTTTCATTGCGTTTGCGTTGCGGAGCGACGACAGAGGATCATCAGTCGCAGCCTCATCCGCGTTGTTTTCAGACCTGATTTCCGGCATACCATCAGGCAGCACTGTTCGAGGACGGCTCACGTTTTGAGGGGTTTCATCGCTTCGATGCCGGACATGGCTCAGGGCCTTCAATTGCTCCGCAGCTTCTTGCATTTCGGCCGAGTCCTCCACCTCATCTTTCGGCTTGCTATGAGCTCCTGCCGAGTTGACGTACGTTGCAGCGGAGGGGCTGGTTTGCGGTAGGTATTCATTTCGATCAACTGAGCTTGGTGCGTCTCTCGCGGCCGATGAATGGTAGGAGTGGTCCTGGCCATCGTCACGGCGAATCCGTGCGGGGGTTCCGACAGCGTGGTCCCTGGCCTCGAGGAGAATCCGACCATCCTCGACCTCTTTGGCGGATGGCTTGATGCCAGAGGAGCCTACCAGTCTGTGGTAGAGATGAATCATGTTATGGGAGCTGATGTATCCCAAGAAACAGCACACCTTGTCGTGCTGCACCACGTTCCAAATAGAGTGTGGCATAGAGATGAGGAGCATTGTAGGCGGGCCAAGAAACATCCCCTCAACCGCAATCTTGTCCCCAAGAGGTGGCGTATTGTGCAGCCATTGCGAAAAGAAGGACATGTCAGGGCTCGCATCGCCAACAAATGTGGTACAGACAAGGACTCGGTGCTCTTCAAACCTTAGGTCGACAACTGAATCTTGGTCAATCAACTGCTCTTCGCGATCTCGGTTGGCCTGGCCATCCGCGTCAAGCCCATTTTGCGACCCTGTGCGTGGTCTGGATGACATCGGTGCAAGGCTGAGGCTCTGGCCTTTTCCGGGCGTGAGTGGTATGAAAACAGGATGTTGAGAGGACGGGGAGTTTATCGTGCTACCGTTGGATAGTCGAGGAGCCTGGGATAGTTGCTGTTGCTTCAGTGACAGCACTTCTTCGTGAAGCCTCTGCGCCGTAAAAGGACGCCCGCTACTGAGTTTATGTAGAGCTTCGACAAGATTTGAGGTAAAGGAGCGCTCTGAGCCATCTAATGGACTACGATCTGATGTGCATGCCGCAATTGCCTGCTTCACCCCATGGCTACCGGCCATCGGTGAGTCTGCGACTGAGCATGTATCGAGTAAGAGGAGAATGTCTGACTGAGCATCCTCGAACAGGCAGCGAACGCCATCCCACTTGAGCTTTGCGGCATCTTCACGAGTATTGCTATGGAGAGGCTGTCAGAGGCAGGAGAGAGAGCACTTCTGAAAATGACCTACTCACCAAGCCCAATAAAGCTGGCCATCGGAACCCACGTAGCCGTGGCCAGCATAGTAGATGATGAGAAGATGGTTGGCCCTGGCATGCTCGAGGAAGGAAGCCATCTGCACCCCAAGCTTGATGCTGGGATTGGGAACAGTAGGGATGTGCCACCGCTCAGTGCGAAATTTGTACTGCTTCTGGAAAACCTGCTCGAGGGCAACCAGGTCCTCGTCAACAGTCTCATTTTCGTCCCACCTTAGCAATAAGACAGAGACGTCAGTATAAGGATGACGCTCCGTCTGTCTCTGGATAAGCATGGCCGCATCTTGGAGATGGCGAGCAAAGGATTCGAAGTCATGGCGCTCGGAAAGAGGAGGAGGGGGTGCCTCCGGGGCTGGGTAAGGTTGTTGAGGCTGTTTCCAGTATTCGAGTTAGCAAATAGCGGGCGCGGGGAGCTTGAAGGAATCAAGAGCTGACCGATTCGTGGGGAAATTGGGCGGGCTGAGGTTTCGGAGTTGCGGCATTGACCTTGGGGGCCAGCTTTCGTTTCTTGCTCGAGGGTTCCATCGACAAATTGATTGAGGCTGCGGATTGGTTGTGGCAGAGGCTATCGTCAGCAGGCGACGTCGTTCGCGATCATTGATCCGAGGTCAAATTCGGTAGTTGGCAGTCGATTGCGAATCGGGGAATGCGGAGAGAGCCGAAACAAGCTATGTCTCTGGCAAATTTCCTGGCCAAATTGGAAGAATATGTGGAATTGAGAGAGGGAGAGGTCGTCGAAGCGATAAATGATTTGAGACAAGCATACGACGGAGAGAAGCGAAATCGAACGATACGTGGAAGTGGGCAAGGTGGCCGAGGCACGGGAGAAGACACGAAGAGAATTTAACCTGGAAGAAACAGCGGCAAGGCTAGGCCAAGCCAAGAAGAAGAAGAAGAGGCGTTGTCGTCGTGAGAGACAAATGAAGACGAGAAGAAGAGAAGAGGAAGAGGGAATAAGGCTGGCGTAGGCTGGAATTGGGGGGTCCAAGGCTCGGCAAGGCTGTCGCGGCCTAGGCTCAGAAGGTGGACGTGTGGGGTAGTTCGAGAGATATGGTTGGAAGGTAGCCGAGGGAACAATGGGCCAGGTCTCTCCCTCCCACAAAGTGGGGACAAGACGAACAGGAAGGCGAGAAGAGTAACGAGACGAGAGCCAACAGAGAAGGAGCGTCAGCGGAGCAAGAGAATAGGCGCAGACTCGAAAGAGGGGCGGCCTCCGCCTTCTCTTGGGTTGTCAGCCTCTCTTTTCTGACTTTGGTGAGCTGAGCTGAGGTGGTTCTGCCTCATAGCAAAAAACCCGAGGATAACCACAAAACCAAAAAGAGCAAAGGTGCAAACGATATCTTGGTTTTAGATGGACTCACTTGTTTTGGTATTTTTACCTCTCTTGTCGTCCGTCTCTAGCTTCAGCTAGGTGTCAAACTCAATTGGTGTCAAAGATGGGACTTGGAGTGCGGTTCACGAAAGCAAAGAGTCTCTGGGATGAAGAAGAAGAGAACGTGCCAGACATGCCCCTAAGACGGCATTGTTTTCCGTACCTACCTTGTGCTGCACAACTCATCCACAGCTCACACAGCTCACTCTCACACAAGACTCAACACAGCCGGCTGATTACGGCTCCTCAGCCAATCCTAGCCTGAGTCTGGTCTTTTCCCCCCTCCATTCTGAGTATTGGCAGACTCGCAGATACGCTACGAGGAACCCAGACCCAAGCATTGCCACGATCCGGGGGCTGCCCTGTGTGGGCCACGTCTCGAGACCCTGAGATGCCGCCATGATATGGTTTTGACTCTGGCTGACCAGCTTGTAAAGTTTCAACGGCGCCCACAACTCAATTGTGTCTCCGGCAGTTGATTTCTTTGATGGAGTCGACATTCACTCATGATCAAACTCCCAGGCTGTCACAAGATATCCAATCCAAGGGCAGTGCAGCAGTGAGCTCTCAAGGTGGAGCGATGGTGTGCCCCCTCCTAAACCCCCCAGCCGACGTGTCGTTCTCCCACCGATAACTTGTCAAAACGGCTATGGACAAGTGTGGACGAGAGCATGGTTAGTGGGCGACGAGTCAAAGGCCAGAACACAAAACGGCTGGGTCGGCGACGAATGAAGGAAACGGCACAAAGAGGGCCGATCGGCAACCTTGCCCTAGACAGCGCGCTACGGTAGCACCGGCTGGAGATGCACAACTTGTGTTGCTAGTCGTGATAGGCCGCTCTTGGCCCAGACGCATTTCGCTCTCTCTGGCAAGGGGATTGCTGCTCGGTCAGGAGCCCAGCGTGCCAGGAAACACAGCGGCCGAGGCAGTTTGTCGTGAGGCAGAGCACGGCTGCAGAAGTTGTACGCATCGCAGGCTGGTTCTGTGCATGATGCCAGCCCAGAGACAGGACGGGGCTGACCCCGTTGTAGCTCGGCTTGCATTGACAGATATGCATCGGATTAACTGGAGGTATCAACTCTGTTGCCAAACACAGTGGAGACTTCGTATAGCTGTTGTCGAGGGGGGAAGAAGGGGGGCATGGAGCTAGGAAGCCTAGGAAGCTTACGAACTCACTTTGCCGTTTGACAACACGAAATGCCTCTTGCACTTGTGAGATCTAGCAATAGGAATGCTGACTACTCCTTTGTCCGCATTGTCAGCCGGCGAGGCGTTGTGAGCCCGGCCAACACGGCAACTCGCCGTGCGCAATGAGCCACGACAGCCTGATGTTGCTAGGTAAAGCACTCAGCCTAATTGCGTGTGTGATCACCTCGAGGCAAGGAACCGACAGTACTCCGCTAACACAAGGCTCGACTTGGACGGGAACAGGGAGGGGGAAACGGTCGTGTTGAACGTATTGTTGAGCTGAGATTTGGAGGCAGCCTATTCCAGCAACTTCAAACTCCCCACCCGCTCCAGTCTACAACTCCCATGTACAGGCATAGGCCGATAGAGGCAAGTCAAGATCACGTGGATACTGCTTGGGCTCCCTCAATTCCATCTAGGATGAGGATTAATGGAACCCATCTGACCCTTGACCCGTAAATCATGGCTTTCTTTGAGTGACCAATTCGTCAACCCAGAAGATTGACAGGACAAGGCTCGAGTTGTGGCAGCGTGGCAAAGCACAGCCACAGCTTCCCGCTCCCATGTTTTCTGGGACATCCAATCAGACCCGCGTGAGAACATCTCGTACGTAGTAGGTCAAAATCCCAGCAATGGAAGATGCGACTTCCGGCGGACCTGGCCCCTCCCGTTGTTACCCCTTGAAGATCTCGGATGCGATCGATCCCTCTCTGCGAACGGCAGCGCAACGCAAGGAGTCAACCGTCCAGCCGAGAGAGGCACGAGGCGAAAGAGCCAAGCCTTTGAGGCCCAAGCGAGAGGCCTATGATGGGCATTTGACATGATTAACCATGCTTAGAGGGAAGAGCCAAGACCGAGGAGCTGGCTCAGCCACTCTCTTCCTGTTTCGTAAACTCCACAAACCACACGAGGTGTACTGCAAGGCATCAGATGCACGTAGATTGCTCACGCATCCACAAAGTCATGAATCTTGATTACCAAATTTCTTCTAAAGAGTCTCTTGGATTCACTCTTCCATTTCCAATTAGTTATTTTAACCGTGCAGCAACTTGAAGCTAAAACAAGGGGCGCTGCTGTCAAAAAGCTGCCGCGCTCCCATGTGGCGTTTCTGTACCGTCTCTGTACCTCCACTGTAACTCAAACTACTACAGGGGCCAAAGAAGCTTCCCCGCCGAAAATAGAGTCCCTGGCTCAGAGTCCGGGACGCCCGTTCACTGTTGCGTCACACTTTCACAGGGCTCAAGGGTTCCATGGCCTAAGCGCCCACGCGTTACGTAGTGCTCTGTCAGTGATCGCTCGACGTGCCTGCCTGCCCACCTTCAAGCCCAACCAGCTTGGAAGCTTATTTCTCCAACCAAGAAACAACCCAACTCACAACTCAAGCGCACGAGACGTGATCAGCTCCATTGTCTTCCAACACCCGCCATCACCTGATACCTATTACCGACTGTATTCGCACAAAGTCAGCCTTCACTTACGGCTCACTACAACAACTGCGCAACGCTGCTGCTACCCCTCCAGATATTCTGATTCAGCGCAAAGCGCATCCCAGCCACCCCATCCACGCCCATGGACTCGTATGGAGTCAGGAGGAAGGATACAACCAAAGGGCCTCCTCTTCGAGTTCTATCGCTCGGTAGACACTCCTCTGAATAACCTCTTGATTCTCGCAACGACCACTTGCTAACATGCGCTCCAGATGGAGGAGGTGTCCGCGGTTACTCCATCTTCATTATCGTCCAGGAATTGATGCACCGAACCTTTGTCGAGATAGAGGGCCGCGCTCCTAGACGACACGAAATCCCCAAACCATGCGATCATTTTGACCTTATTGTTGGTACCGGCACCGGCGGTCTTATCGCCCTCATGCTCGGCCGGCTGCGCCTCGATCTAGAGACGTGTAAGGAGCTCTATGTTCGCCTCACCCGAATGGTTTTTGAGACGGACAAGACCATCGCCGGCATTCCCTACCGATCTACTCTCTTCAAGGCCAGCAAACTGGAGGATGCCATCAAAGCTGCTGTCCAGGAACACACTGTTAAGGAAAGGGAGGGTAACGACGGCATCGAGTCTGATATTGTCAGCCCCCTCAATGCTGCGCAGTACTCGAGCGCCGGGGCCCCCCGACGAAACCAGAGTAATGCAAGCACTGTGAGCTTCAGCGCTCGGAGCCCTGCTACCCAGATGTCCCGCCCCGTTTTCAACTCGAGGCATGGGGACCCTAATGCGCGACTGTACGATCACCGAGAGAACCGCACCAAAACGTGAGTCATCCCCTCCAAGAACGGCATCCTTAGCGCCAAGAAACGCCAAGCTAACATATCTTGCAGCGCTGTGACGGCAGTATACAAAGGCTCACCACGAGGCTCGAGCGCTGCTATGCTACGATCCTACGATTCCCGAAAGGAACCGGCTCCCGAGTTCGATTGCAAGATCTGGCAAGCTGGCCGAGCCACTTGTTCCATCGGCCTGGCTTTCAAGCCTATTCAGATTGGCCAGTCGATCTTCCATGACGATGGTGTGGGCACCTTCAACCCCAGCCCAGATGCCCTGGATGAAGCGGTGATCAATGAGTGGCCCGGGCGGGAGGTGGGTGTCTTTGTCAGTGTTGGCACTGGTCGTCGGCCCAAGGGCAGCGACTCGAACTCGCAGATGTGGTACGAAGGGTTTATGGGCGAGTTTGCCGAGGCGCGAAGGAAGTTGATTTCAAAGATCGAGGGTTGCGAGAAGATCCACGAGTATATGATGCGGGAGCACTTGGGGAAGCGAAACGTCAGTATCGATGCCTACTACCGCCTCAATGTCGAAGTTGGAGTGGGTGATTTCGGTATGAACGAATGGAACCGACTGGGAGATATCAGCACTGGCACGAAACGGTATATGTCGAGGGAGCCTGAGCAGAAGATGATATATGGCATCTCATCAAAGCTGGCCAAGATTCACAGAGCGAGAATCCGTCACAAACAGGCCCCTCATGGCATCCCAGAGCTCGTCAAGTCGACATCGAGCACATGGGAAATGCCCATGGCTTTTGAGCTTGCCGGAGATGTGCCTACAGCAGTGCCGCTTCCTCATAGCCCTGCGAGCCGATCATCGTTCGAGTCCGGGACCGATGACCTCAATCTACGCACCAACAATACCAGCTCTCCCCGAAGCTCGAACGAGCGCATTCGCCCCGGGACGTCGAATTCGCAGAACTCGCCTCCTCTCGGGCCCCGCGCGCCCGGTAACCCGAGCGCAAGCGCCCCGGCGCTCCACCAGGAAGACCCCGACCGTCTGATGGTTACGGCGCCGACGCCACAGCAGTATCGCGATACCTCGGGCCAGGACCTGATCGCCATTATGAGTCCGGACGAATACCCTCGGCCGCCACCACAGCACCAGGCTGCTCCTCCGCCAACGCGGATTGAGCCCCCTCCGCTGCCGCCCAAGACACCGCTGCCAGAAAACCAGCAGCGGCAGCATCACGGTGGACGGCGGGCTCCAGCGGCCGCGCCTCCGTACCCGCTTGATGACGATGAGCCACCACCGGTAAACATGGCTCGCAAGCCTGACTACAGGGGGAGATAAGGGCAGTTGGAGGTGGTGACCTATATGTTTATTATCGAAGCCTCTGTTTTCGCTTTGGGTGGACAGAAGGAGCAAGATACTCTTACACCCCCTCGAGAATCCACAGACTCGAATTTGGGGTGTGGTCATTTGAGCCACGCAAGGAATGGCGTTGGAGGGGAGGGATTTTGGTGATATCATGATATTTGGTTTATTTCTGTTTCTGCACAATTAGATACCACCTGGGTTTCTTTGATACGCATTCTGAATGAATTTGGTTGAACGAGCTGTATGGGATCATGTACTTTATTTTTATACCACTTGATTGATAGGTGTGAAAGAATAGAGCAACTGAATTATCGGATCATGATGGACCTTTGGACGGCTCGCATTTTGACATTTGTTGTTTTCCCCGAGCAGTATGTGTTCTATAGGCTACTTTGATGGCCACTTATTCTCTTAAATGATAAAGGCCGAATAGCTGCAACTGTGGTTTAATAAGGTATTGCAGCCAGTGGGCCTTTTACTAGGAACGAGTAAAGCATCTAGGTCATTATAGTGAGCCGAGCGTCCTGCTGAGCCAGGACCAGGGATTATGCAGCCGACCACGCTGCTTTCATCCCCAGGGCGGGATGATTTCAGGTGCATCTCGGTGGAGTTTATGAGCCCGGCCTCGGCTATTGCTACGGGCGCCAGGGAAGAGAAGGTAAAACTACCGGTAGTGTGAAGGGTTTGGACATCGGCAGTTGAAGTTGAGGGTGCCTGGGGATACTAGAAATTTTGAGTTGAACTCGACACCTCGTGAAACACTAGACCCTCTTTCTGGTGGGTTAATCGATCTTGTCAAAATGATAGCTTGGTAGCTCGGACACGATATGTGCGCTTCCCGTCTCCTCAGTGGATCGGCGCGATCGGTTCGGCAGTGGCGAGTCCTGTCAGTGCCACTTTAGTTTGTCCAGGACAGTTTTAAGGTGGCCCTTACCTTTCTATTGTTCAGGTATTTAGCCCACATTGCCTTCCTTCAGCCGTCTTTCCCGTCAGGACCTACAGTAGCTTGGCAAGCATGGCGTTCTTGGCAGTCGAGACTTCCATCTCTGTCAGTGGCTTTCCCTCTAGCCCTCCAGCCCTCCTCCTCACCTTGGGCGGAGAGCATGGGCAAGCACCACCAAAGTGTCCAACATGGGCAGCCGCACCTTAGGGTATGAGCAAGGTACCTTGGCAGGTTACTTTTGTCTCGTGGCTCAGACTCCCTTCATCTCTTTCTTAGCTCGCATTCTCTCCTCATTCAACGTTCTTTTAACAGTCAATCTTTGTCAACCTCGCGTCTTTTCTGCCGAATTGATCAGCTCTCAGAAATACACACGGCAACCGAGGGGCATCAAGGCCAAGACCTATCCAGCGTCATTGATGGACGTGATCGACGTGGGGAGGAGACACAAGCACTGGAATTTGTCGCCTTTTCTTTGTTTTTCCTGCGCGCCAAATCAACAACATTCCGGGGGTTACCGAAAACCTAGAAACCCTTTTGAGTTGCTGTCTGAAAACGAACATTGGAGGAGCAATCGAAAGGGCCTGGCATCGTGAGAGCTCTTGAGTAAGAGAGTAAGAGAGAGTGGAGTAGATTGACTTGCATTTTATACGCGTGCAGACGCAAGCAATTCAAGCACAAGCGGCGCGAACCAACAGAAATCGGCACGACATCGCCGCCTAAACAACAAGGGGAGCTCGCTCTGGGGAAGATCGATCCCAGGATCAATCAAGCCACCAGACACCCGCCGACCAACTTGTCCTATTTACAGCTATCCCATCTCCGGCCTGGTAGGCTGCCTTTGCCGCGCCTCATCCACGTCCGACCTTGCCCAGACTTTGATTTCGAAGCCATTTTATCGATTTACCTGGTTATATTCGCATTCGCATTCCTTTTCCGTCTGGCCGCACTTGATCACGTCGCTTCACTTGGTATATGTCGCCTTCTTACACGGATCACCACGCCGGTCCTTGCTTGAGACTTGCATCAGCTCCCCGTTATCAGGTTGTAACCGCCTCCCGTCCTTGGCAGACACAACCAACACCCGCAACAACGCCTCAATCTCAATCTAAAGACATTTGCACTGAGTTTTTGGCAGCCTACAATCACTGATAGCTTTCTCAAGGGTCTGATCTTTACCGAATCATTGTCGCTACACGTTCAACTTCAACGACCAAACCGGGCTTCGGTTCTCAAGTGAAATCATCACTGATTCCTCCTCCGATCTTGGCGTCTTGGTTCACATCCAAGTCTTACAAACCCCCGTTGCCAAGACGGTGACTCGGCCCGAGTCGTAACCGGCCCAACGGCGACGAAGAAGCGGCATCAGCGCCGGGGCACGAAGCCATGCAGACGCAAGCCGCCCGCCAACGCTCTGAGCGCCAGACGTTATCATGCGCGGAGTGCCGTCGTCGCAAACAAAAGGTGAGATGTCATTTCTATCTCGGTTCCTAGTCCCCTACCTGGTCTGATTGGTGCTACTGCGCCTGTGGCTTTGATGTTGCTGTACACGACTTTGCTGTTACCCAGGATGTCGTCCCCCCGGATAACACTGCATCTACCCGCGACAATGTTCACGTTCCTTTAACTCATGAGGTCTCTATGCTAATTCAATGTAACTCCAGTGCTCACAGGGCCAGCCATGTACAAACTGCTCTCGTCGGTTTCCTCAGCCCCCTTGCGATTACAAGGTCGGGTCTTCCAAGAGGTTAGTGATCGCTTGTATGCTCACGCATCGACTTGACTGCCCTACCGTCCAGCATTTTTCACGTATTCTTGTTGATTGGCCTGCAAAAGACTGACGCCAGTCTCTCAGATCTTCTCCCACTAGCAAGCTCCAAAAGCCACCCCCTGCGCTGGCCTTGCGCGAAGGACCATATGCTCACCTGAACCCTGCCGATGTCCAAGAAGCTATTATGAACCTAGAAGACGCCGTGCCGAGTCCCTCGTCGACAGATTCATCGTCGGGTTCCTCTGTCCAGGGCTCTCCAACCCCGGTAAAGGTCAGCCCTTGGGTTCCGTTCAAGGTTGTGCCAGAGGACGATCGGGATGAGAACCGTGCCATACTCGAGTCTCTACGGGTCATCGTGGAACACCGGCTTCCAGTGGCCAACCGAATCTATTTGGACGAACAAGCCAGTGAGAGAACCAAGACGTATCTGGCGTCCCAGGAAGTCCGGCAGTCAGTTGCTTTACCAGTTGAGGGCTCCATGGAGCAGCTTCGATACCTTCCTATGGAGCCTACTAAGCTGAACAAAGAGCTGGTTCGAATACGTGAGTGTTAACTTATTCTCAACCCCAAAACAATACTAACGCCGCTCTATGTAATAGATCTCCAGCTGCTATGTCGTTTCAAGTGCTCAGTGGACGGGAACCCGGCCCCTAATAACGCTTTCATGAAAATCTGGGTGCCATGTTGCGTCCAAGATCCGCTCCTTCTACAGATTGTGTTATTTACATCGTCATGTTTCCTCTCTGAGACGGGGCATAGTCCCAAGGTTCTATCTATGATGCACAAGGCCAAGGTGTATCAGATGCTCAACTCTCAGCTTCGAGATCCTGGTAACCAGACCAGCGACGCCTCTGTACTCGGTGTCGTACAAATGGTTGCTGACTCTTGGTATTGGGGGGGCACCGCCGATCTCAAGGCTCACATTAGAGGACTTAAGGAGATGATCAAAATGCGAGGCGGTTTGGGTCAGTTGGGCCTGCATGGATATCTCGCAAAAATGGTCATCGTGTAAGTCAACCTCTCGGCCTGTGTCTATACATGGGCACGAAGGGTCACAACTCGAAATGGACTTGAAAATCCTCATGGGTAGTATAAGCTGACCTTGGACAGTCACGATGTCGTCATGGCGCTCGCTCATGAAATTGATCCCTACATCTATGGCCAGCATGGTTTCGAGTTTCACGATCCCATCATGGTACCATTCAACACTGCCTTGAACACCCCTCTCATATTTGGTTGGCAATCTTTTCAAGGATGTTCAAACTCTTTACAGTTGCATCCCAGCACGGCGCAAATTCTTGATGATATGCGGCAACTCTTTGACATTGTCTTATCCTTGCCAGAGCACGCAAGCGTGAAAGAGCTTGAGGAGGTTGCGGTTACCGCGGGTCAGGTTCAAAACCGGATATCCAAACTTCCAGAAGACACGCTGTTTCGACGATCAACTGAATCTCCCACCTCTTCACGATCCGGCTCTGTCGATAGTTCTGCTAAGTCGCCACAGAACACTACAAGTCCAGATTCCCGTTCAGTCAAGTCCACCGAGTCTTCCCCACCTGTTGAACTTCCAGACATGATGTATCGTGTCGTCCGCCTGACTGCCTTGATCTGGTGTCAAGCGATTTTTAAACGCTGCCCAACAACTATGGTATGCTCTGAGCGAGATGTCATGACTATCTGGCAGTCCGTGTGGCAGGCTGGCTTGCCCACCTGGAAGGCCGTGGTGGGCATATTCGCGTGGATTTTGCTGGCTCTCACGCCTAGCTGTCATAAGACTCCTGCCGGTCGGTTCATGAAGACGCTGACGGTTTCCACCTTTATGTCCATTGGTGTTGACAACTGGCATATTCTCATGGACTTGACGAGAACGGCTTTCAGGTTACAAAGATGGCTGGCAGGCGGCAGAAACTACGGAGGCGACAAGGGTCTCAGTGGAGGGGAGGCTGTGGTGGAGAAGTACGGCTTTGTGATGAAGGAGATACTGCCAGATATCCAGCTCCCGGAAGATGACGGATGATGAAGACCAGCTCTATTTTCTTGCAGCTGCGAACCCGATACCAAGACACGGCGGTCCCCGCCACCTGCATCCCACACGACAACTTGAATGCCTCAAAGATGCGCGGGCTGGGGACTATTACCCGAATATGACGACATGTCTCAGGTTCATGTAAGCGCTCCACTGAAGCACACTGTGAGACCACGAAAAGTGTCAAATACTCGGTTCATCCTCGACGGTTTCGTGCAGACGATTGTTTTTCATCTATCTTCTGCCAATCGATGGTGCTGTCGTTTTGAGCTCACAAGTCACTACATCTCCCGCCGAGTACGTGTTACAATGTGCGACTTTGATCAACTGCGGAAGCAAGTACGGCACGGGTCCATCCTCTTACCTGGAGATGAAGGCTATTGCCAGGCACTAGAAAGATGGAGTATGGCCTGTGTGAAGAAAGCGGTATGTTTTGTTCTGCGAAAAGAACATAGCGAATGTTGAATTTTTCCAGGCTGTAGTGGTTATGCCATCGAACACGCAAGAGGTGTCTATCGCTGTCAAATTCGCAGTATCGAACGACCTACAGTTGACTGTCTGTGGTGGAGGCCATTCTTCGAGCGGGGCATCTTCATCTGAAGGCATGGTCATCGACCTAAGGAAGATGCGGAAAGTCGAAGTTGATACAGCTGCCCAGACTGTCGAGTTCGAAGGAGGTTGTCTATGGGAAGATGTCGATACTGCCCTTGCGCAGCATGGACTAGCGACCGTTGGAGGCGTCGTCAATCACACAGGGGTTGGAGGACTAACATTAGGCGGAGGCCATGGATATCTTACACCACTCCACGGGCTCACCATCGACAACATGCTTTCGGCAGAGGTAGTACTTGCGGATGGTACGATAGTGGAGACTTCTGAGGATATGCAACCGGATCTTTTCTGGGCTATTCGAGGCGCGGGTGCCCAATTTGGCGTTGTCACTCGTTTCGTCTCTCGCGCCCATCGACAGGATAAGGTCTGGAGTGGCACGCTGGTATACTCTGCCGATAAATTGCCAAGACTGCTATCCGTTGCCAACAAGCTCCATGAGCGACACACCTCGAAAGGGCACTGCCTTGCACTTGGGATTGGTTTTAGCCCAGATGGTGCAGCACGCGTCGTTTCTGCAATCCCCATGTTTCACGGTCCCGAGGCGGACGGCAAACGTTATTTTTCGGACCTTGTCGACATTGAAGCGATTGCCGATGATACGGGCATGATGACGACGGCAAAGATGAACGCATTGATGAATCCAATCATGGAGCACGGCATGCGACGTCTCATGGGATCGGGCAATGTCACCATGCCATTAGACATCGAGCCCATGCTGGGGACTGTAACGAAATTTTGGGAGTTTTGCGAAGCCCACCAAGGGATGAAACAATCCACTATCGCCATAGAGTTCTTCCCGACGGACAAGATTCGCGAGGTTGCGCAGGATGCTACGGCCTATGCCAACCGCGGAGATTACTACGATGCCATGACAGCCTTTGCATGGGAGGACTCGGGAGATGATGCGGAAGTGCGCGAGTTCAATCGCAGTATTTGCAAGCAGATACGCGAGACAAATGGTTATCAGGCCGCCTCTGCCGGCCACTGGAGCAACGCGCCTGTGGGGATGTACATCAACATCGAAGCGGATAGCATTTCGCCCAAGGATGCTTGGGGGGTAAATCTCTCGCGACTGAGGGAGTTGAAGAGAAAGTACGACTCGCAGAACGTGTTTAATAAGTGGCATGGTATTGCCGAGACAACGGAGTCGGCTTCGTGAAGAAGACGAGAAGGATTGGGAGAGGCGATGACGATAAGAAGAACTAGGTTAGGCAGACATGTCGACACTCGTAGGAATATGAGATGATTTGACGAGTTAAACAGCAACCAAAGTTGAAGGTTGGCCTGCTTCTCCAACGAGTAATCACCAAAATGGCACTGCAGATACCTTGTCAAATCGTCATTTGGAAACACTAAACTGCGGCTTACAAGCCGGACCACCAGTACGTCTCATTAACCTTGAACGAGCCTTTGACTGCCTTCTCGCCAACAGCACTGCTATCACTTACAATAACTTCGTATTCTCCAGCCTCGACGCACCACTGATCCCTCTCCTCGTCAAAGTAGGCAGCGGCATACTTCTCCAACTCTGAGATGGTCACCGTCTTCTCCTCGCCCGCATCAAGCTCAACCTTTGCAAAGCCCCGGAGCTCCTTGATTGGGCGGTTCACTTTTGCGGCCTGCAGTGGGTGGACGTACAGCTGCGCGACCTCTGCACCGCGGACGGAGCCCGTGTTGCGGACCGTGACGGACGCCGAGATGTTGCCGTCCTTGGAGGAGACGCTCAGGTCGGAGAAGGAAAAGGTCGTGTACGAGAGGCCGTGGCCAAAGGGGAAGTTGACCTCGCGGTCGGCGAACTCATAGTAACGGTAACCGAGGTAGATGTCCTCGCCGTAGAGGGTCCGACCAGCCTCGGTGCGGAAGTTGAGGAAGGCCGGCACATCGCTCAGACGCTTGGGGAAGCTGAGCGAGAGCTTGCCAGACGGGTTGGCGTCACCAAAGAGCACGTCGGCGATACAGTTGCCGGTCTCGTTGCCGCCGTACCAGGCCTGGATGACGGCGGGAACGGCATCGAGCCACGGCATCTCCTCGGGCGTGCCGGTCTGCATGACAACGGCAGTCTGCGGGTTCGCGGCGGCCACGGCGGCGATGAGCTCGTCGAGCGCACCGGGGAGCTTCATGCTCGCGCGGTCTGCGCCCTCGGTCTCCCAGTCGGCGTTGAGACCTCCGCAGATGACAACCTGGTCGTGCTCCTTGGCCAACGAGACGCACCGCTCAATCTCCCCTTGGGCGTCAATGACCTTGCAGGCGCCGATGCGCAGGGAGCCGTGGCCGACAACCCCGTTGTCCGGCTTGAGGGTGAAGCTCGGCGCAGATGCGAACTCGACCCGGATCTTGTAGACCTCTCCCTTCTTCAGGTCGGCGCGGCCGAGCTCCTCGCGCGTCGCGGAGCCGAAGAAGGCCTCGCCTTGGTGCTGCTTGGTTGTGTTGTCGACGACAAGGTCGTCGTTGACGTAGAGATTTGCGGTGCCGGCCACGATGAGACCGAACTCGTATGTTGCGTCTTCATCAATCTCGAGTGTGCTCTCGAGATCCGCATACCACAGGTCTCCAACATCCGGGTTATTAAAATCAGCGAGATGTATCTCCGTCTTGGTCAGCCAGAGCTCCTCGACTGGCTTGCGGGAGGCTTCGCCGGGCGCCTCGTTGTACACCTTCCAGCTCATGCCAGCCTTGCCGTCGGGTCCCTTGGTCTGATCTCCGATCAACGGCAGCAGATTATGCGTGTACGCTCCGATGCTGTACGCTGGCGGGCTGCCGAGCTTTTCGGTGATGCCATCGTAGGGTGTGACGGCGTAGTATGCGGCAAGCGCGGCAGAGCCGCCGCCGTGGTAGGTTGAGGTCTTGGCGTTGGGTCCGATAACAAGCGTCTTCTTGTCCTTTGCGAGGGGAAGAGTGTTCCTCTCGTTCTTGAGGAGGACGATGCTCTCGTTTCCGATCTTGCGGAGGAGGGCGGCCGTCTCAGGGGTATCAATGGTCTTTTCGGGGCCGTTCTCGGCAACGCCAGAAGCAGCGCACTTTTTGACAAACTTGAGTACCTCTCGGGCGCGGTCGTCGATGACATGGCCCCAGACCTTTTCAGAGGCTGCGGCAAACTGAAGGACATCACCTCGCCAGCGGGTAGGGCCGGGCATCTCGAGGTCCAGGCCTGCCTTGGCCGCGTCGGAAACGCTGTAGGTGCCGTACCAATCGCTCATGACCAGGCCCTCCCAGCCCCATTCCTTGCGCAGCAGATCGTTTAGCAGCTTGGGGTTCTCGCTGCAGGGCGTCCCGTTGACGCCGTTGTAGGCCGTCATGAAGGCGCCGGGCTGGGCGTCACGTACGGCGAGCTGGAAAGGGAGGGCGTAGATCTCACGGAGGGCACGCTCGGTGACGATAGCCTGGACGCACATGCGCTTGTGCTCCTGGTCATTGCAGACAAAGTGCTTGACGGTGGCCTGGACACCTGTGCTCTGGATACCGCGGACAAGAGCGGCAGCACCGAGTCCTGCGAGAAAGGGGTCCTCGCCAATGGATTCAAAGCCTCGTCCGCCGAGAGGTGAGCGCTGCATGTTGATGGTTGGGCCTAGGATGACATGTGCGCTCTTTGCGATAGCCTCTTCACCCATTTTCTTACCGGCCTCTTCCAGTAGTTCCTGGTTGAAGGTGGCTCCGAGGCCTGTACCACAGGGGAAGCATGCTGCGGGAATGCCGTTGAAGAATTTGGTTCCTCTCACGCCGTTGGGGCCATCTGAGAGACGAATGGAGGGCACTCCATGTTCTGGGAGGGCCTGCGTGTGCCAAAAGTCGATACCTGTATTTGGTGTAAGCTGAGTTGTGGTAGTATGAGTGTTGTTGTCTTAGTTGGTACTGACCTGCAAGAAGGGAGACTTTTTCCCCGAGAGAGAGCTTCTTGAGGATCTCCTCAACGTTGATATCAGCCATATTCACTCGCTATAGTTGTTTTATTCACAATGATAGGCGACAATTGATCAAGATTTGCAGCCACTGTTGAACAAAAGGGCGTTTTATCAAAGGCTCATTTCAAAGACCTTCATGGTTAAATACGAACCCCGCAGCCACTTGGCTGGCGATTCTGCCTGATACAGATGCATAACCGACATGTATGAGCAGTAGAGTCTCTTCAATCATTTGCCAACTCGTTACACAGTCTCCTCTCATGATGCCAGAACAAGTCCAAGTAGGTGGTGAAGCCCCACGATGCCGCATATCGGACGGCTCGGGTGGTGAGTTTGGCCGCTTTTTAGCGGGGATTAACCGGTTAACCGCTGTTTATCCGTTGTTCGTCTTGTCTTGACATCCAATCATGGCCTTCACCGCCATAATCACGTCTCAATCCTCCGCTTCGTCGGGACGATATTCCGCCAAATGACCAAAGAGGAGAGAACAGCAAAGCGAACGAACAATAATTCGGTTCATGTGATAGTAGTCATATGCAATCATGACGAGATTATTCTCAATTCGAATGAGATGACAGCCGATGCTTTACCGCCGAGGCTATATCATCACGTGACTCAATAAAAAATCGTGGGAATAGTCCGGGAACCACGGCAGGAGGAGCTTGGCGAGGCCAACTTCAATATCAAACTCGAATTTCTCTTTCTCCAGTTCAACCCCAGCTACTCACGCTTACCACCGACAAAAGCGGCCCGAGACTTAGCGAGCAAACAATCCCAGACCAACACCCGACACTTGGAGCCAACGGTTTCGCCGCCGTCGACCGTTTTGTGAAGCCAGCACCAACAAATCTGCTACTCCAAGGCTATGGTAGCACGACCGACGGCCCGGGGACCCAAGGAGCCGGATCTCAAGAACGGAGTGGCAACGGACCAGCAGGAGATCCAGTCCCAAGCTGCCGGAACCACCCTGAGCAACGCGGAGCCGAAGTACCAAGATCCGTGATCAAGAAAAGATCCTTACAGATCACGATTCCAAAGCCATGAATAGCATCAATGTTGGAAACTTGCCCGACAAATGAACTACCACCTAGTACGGCGCATAGTACACCGGGACGGAGGACGCGGACGAGGATCGGATATTCCGGGTCCCACCGGTTCATGCGCGTCGCGGCCGGCGCAGTGCATCCAGGCGGCAAAGCAAAAGCAAGGAGAGGTGAAGTAGTACTCGATTCACGATTGCGAACAACAGCGTTCACGCCCTTGGACACGTCGATTGCTCCTCGATTGTCTTTCCTTCCGTCCGGCATCTCGCAGCTAGATACGTGGCCACGTACCCAATACTGATGATAATGCGACATCATCTGCAACACATGTCTGTCTTGATGATGGAAAGACCCGGCCGTCGGCAAGTCACACGTTCCTCCCTGGCCATGAATCCTTGCCAAGATTACGGCCAGACTAGACCGAGTCTAGATTCCCCGCGGCATCGACTAGTTTGGAAACTAAGTCATGGTTTCATTGCTTTTGTGCCCTTATTCACCCCCAAAACTTCCCTTGCTCCTGGATCCCTGGCGTCGTGGAATTGAGCATCAGATGAACCTCTGCCAAGACCTTGAAAGATTTTAGCCCAACCCTAGGTTGTATCAAGCATGCTGCACAGGGTCAGAATACCGCCATTCTGCATTCCACGCCCGGGGCCGGGGTTCGAAAACTTGACGGCCGAAGTCCAGGCGCCACCAGAAGCCTTTCCCTTGCCCACTCAAGTATCGTATCTGCAGAAGGAATGTACCCCTTTGTCGAATCTACCTCTAATCTTGCGGATCGGCGTACCGCCCAATACGAAAGTGCCCTCACAAGAGGGAAACGGCTGGCGTACCTCTGTCCCGTGATGGGCGAGGCACCAAGTGGAGGGGACGATCCGAAGCAAAGTGACATGCATAGATTCGCTGTTAGGCCAGGGTCTGCGACAAATGACGGCAATGGCCAACGCCAGGCGAGGCCTTGGACTGCCCTGATTTGACAGCCGACGATCCCTGAATTGGCCGTTCCACGAGGCAGGGCATGCGGACCGTCTGGTCGATCCAAACCTTGGTTGCATGGATCCGATGGCACCGTGTCCGCGACCCCGATGGGGCCGCTCTTTGCAACTAAAATGATCCGAGTTGATATCGAGCTAGCATAGGGAGGATTAACGGCCAAGACGGATCACGGCTGGGATGTTGGAATCTCTCTACTCCGAAGCAAGCCATCACTCCTGGATGCCTTCCGGCGCTTCGGAATCAGCATCCAGACCCATTCGCATATCCACAAGGCAGCATCGGCCATGCTGCTCCCGAAACTTGGACGGTAGTGTCGGACCCCATCGAATCCGTCGTATCCTCGCGCCCGGGTCCGTCGCAGTGCCAAGGGAAGCCATCAGACGCGAAGGGACGTGATAGATCATAACCAGCCACTCTACGACTGGAGGCCAAGCATTGTGATACTGGTTTCAGGGAGCTAGTACTGCAAACTAACAACGACCATAGCGAACCCCGGATCACGGACCAGAGCCGGGACACATCCGGGATATTAACATTGCCCCGGGTTATCAAGATCGCTCCGGTCGTCGAGACGCCGGGCGCCTGGCGCTGAAGCGGGCACGGGAACGAAACAGCTAACAAAGAACCCCCGTATTTGTGCTGCACGGCGGCCGACGTTGTACAATGGGGAGAGAACCGGCGATGCGGTACTTGGGATGCCATGGCTGTCGTCCCGTCTCCGAGGGCTTGACGGCGGCTTAAGATGGAAGAAGTGAAAGAAGAAAAGGTTTCAGCCACACCAAGACCTCGCGTCCAGTATCCATACTCGGCAACTGCATCCGCTTGTGACGATGATCACCAACAGAGACACAGAGTTCTTATTGATTGGATGTTGGATACAGACCACTTCAGTGCAGCGTGCTCGTTACCTCGTCGGCTTCGCCCAATCTCGAGTTGCGAGGATGAAGCTTCCTGCCGTCGGCTCGCGTTCCGTTTCCGAGAAGGCTTGGAATAGAACAGCAGAAGGTGTGGCGTCTTCTGTTCCAGGGTTTCAATGTTCAACGTGACTTGAGTTTGTTCCTTACCGCCGAAAGATCACCATTTAGCAAGACTGATAGGGCTTCACTCGTCGAGTCTTGGCAGTTGATCGCAGATGACGGGCATGCCTTGAACGCCATCCGCAAACCGGGATATTGTATCAACTGGGGTGTGTGGCGGGTGCATCCCCTGTTCTCGAAGCCCAAGGTGAAAGTGGGCGAGGGCGACCTTGCATATTGCTCACCGTCGTCTTGTCCGTATGTACCGTTGGATATGTCCTGACCGCCCCCGGTTTCGCCGTCGATCACCTCTTTGCTCTCACCGTCAACGTCACGGTTTGGGCGCCCCCTACGGGAGGGCTTGCTCGATAGAGGTACGAGGCGAAAGAATGGGCGACATGAAGATGGCAAGGCCCGTTTTCTTTCAGCCACCTTCTCTCTCCTCGTCCAGCCCTGCCCTTGCGCACGCGTGTCAAGTCCACATGGCTTGCCGCTGGAGAACCCCAAGAGCCGTCGCTTGATCCAACCTCTCCCGGGCCAGAGGTCTGCACGGTCTCAACTCTGTTGATTCTAGCCTCAGAGCTCTTTGTATCCTCTACTTGAGATACCTCCTCGAGTCCCCTTTTCTCCTCGGTGGCTTGCAGCCAAGCGTGCCTCTGCCACGTGCTGTACGAGATGAGAGGGCGAGGGCGTGTATCGAGGGCAAACTCTATCATGGCTCTTTCGATGCTACATACGTAGGTATCCTCAAACACGAAGTGGCAGCGCAGCCACCACCAGCCTCACACCGCACCTCATCTCGAGGGTTTCATTTCAAGCTTTGGGGCTGTTACGTTAGAGATATTGACCTTGAAGTGGCTAGAGTGGACACTTCGACGGACTCTTCCATGCATGCTGCAAAGACGAATAGTCATGTGGAGGCCCACGCTTCAGTGCCGGGGCTCAACTGAAAGTCTGTGCGGATAGATATCCCCGGTTCTTTGATTGGACGATTCGTCGTCGTATCCATCTCTCCATGACTGCCTCGTGGCTTTCACGTCGTTGGGGTTGCTCTGATGTTCTTTATTGGGAGGGGGCCCGAGTATCCAAATCGTCGGTTCCACCCACACACACATCTACAGGTCTCCCCTTGCTTGAGGGGCTTGCCAGATCTAGTACAACGTCCTTTTGCCTCTCGAGACCGGAGCCGCAAAATGGTGCATGCAAGTCTTGACCAACTAGAAGTTATACGGAGGTCTCTAGCCGGGCTGAGCAACTTCACATGCTCGAGGTTTGAAGTTGAAGGCAAAAAGTTCATCTCGACTCGCTGTCTCTGAGTCTGAAGTGACCCACCGCTCATCTATTGCACGAGGGTACCCAAGGGCATGATTTGCTGACGGTTCAATGAGCATCCCCAGGGCCCTTGCTAGCGCCATGATCGACCGCTCCCCTGGAAACGCTTCCCTGCAAGCCACGCCTTTCCCCTTCTCCAGCCCGTACTGTACCATCATGGAAGGCTTACAGGTTACCCCCAAGGATCATCCTAACTCTAAGAGACCTATCCATCTTGGATCCTACGATGACTTGCGTCGGATGGATGACAGCGCCGGACGACAGCGCATTGTCCTCCGCGGTTCGGCCCCGAGCCGATGATTCTTCCACCTTGTCTCTTTCTTTCATATCCCAAGTTATATGTCTGTCACCCTGGGTCATATCATGCCCGGGGAAACGCGGCTTAGCGCCCCTGCTACTTACTCACTACTCGGCAGTAGCACGTCTGTCTAGGCGAACCTGTATGGCTCAGCTTTGCGCAGAAGAAGCAAGCAGCTTCTCTGACAGGCCCAGAAGGCTGAAATGATTCCTCTGACGATAACCTGCTTGCAGCGAGTGTGTGTCTGTGTGTCTGCATGGTTTAGAGTCGACTAGAAGGCGCAACGGGACGGAAAACCACTCAACAGGCACGCCTCGACCAAGTTGCCAGCCGAGACACTTGATGGACGCCTCTCTTCGGCTTTTTCTTGTTTGACGTACATGGCACTCCTTAACCCATCCCTGTCGATGATCCCTTGATCAGAGTACGGTGCCGCAACTCGCCTCAAATCTCTCGTGCGGCGTAGAAGCATCAGCAATCCTTCTAGCGCCGAACTCTACTATGCACGTTCAACTCTGTGTCTCTGTCGCAACTCTGCTTGACAACTCGAGTTAGATAGTCTATCTCGTCGACTATCTCCACTCCTCCACGGTACTCTCATCACCAACCAGAGCTCATCCATTGCTGTGCTCGTACTCAAGTACCTACTGTACCCCTTTGGTGG
>JAJODA010000228.1:0-21991 GCA_021730345.1 Fusarium cicatricum | reverse complement strand
TCGAAGGCTCCGGCATCCGAAGGAGAGGATACGACGGCAGTAAACTCGACTCCCCCGCATCCAGAAGCGCCGGCCCTGACTCGAACGTCGGCGCGGTTGGAGCTGTCCGCGGTCGAAATGCAGGGAACGCCGGTCTCGGCTCAGCTGGGAGAGCCATCTGGCTCAGAAGCGGAAGCGTCGGGTACGCAATGCCCGGGTCTCGAGGGCCCATGGTCAGAAGATCGAGGGTCTCGATCTGGGGCTCGGTCCATCGAGATACTGGCCGTGTCTGGGGCGACTTTGAGGACTCGACGCCACGGTCCCGGCGAGATTTGGCCTGGAAGTCTCGGAACTGGGTTGGACGGAGAGAATGGGCCTTTGAACGGCGGGGCTTGAACTGAAGATGCTTGAGCTGCCCCGTGGACACAGGCCGAGAGGATTGCGCCTCATCTTGTTTTCGAAAAGAACGAGTCTCTGGCACCACATCATCGAGTGACGCTACCCAAGGCCGACCTGGGAATGGTTTACGACGAGGCAAGGTATTGAGAGACGGAGAGTGACGCCGCCGGTCGCCAAATCGGAGACGACCCTGCGAATGGACTGAGGGTATCCGGACGCGGTGAACCTGGGGATTGCCCAAGTGCGCCAAGTTCGCGAGCCCGCCCGGCTGTCGTAAGAGCCTCTCGAACTGGGCCAGAAAGCCGTCAAAGGCGTGGTTGACGACGTTGATCTGATCCTGCTGGTCGTCCAACCGGGCCACAACGGCGGCGAAACCGTCGACGATGGCCTGTTCGTTGTTCTGGACGTGGCGACGGATAGCCGACGATGCCTCGGAGCGTGCCAGTCTGTGACGAGGAGGAGAAAGTTGTTCCGATGATCGAGGCGCAGGTCCTCTGGAAGAGTGACGACGTCGTCCGCTGCTTGGGGGCGAGGGGGCTTGATCGCGATGCCTCCTCTCAACATGGCGCTCAGCAAGACGCGCTCGGCGTCCATCGTGATGGTCGTCGTCGTCGTCGTTATCATCTCCGCCATATCCTCCACCGCCACGATTTTGTCTCCGTCCCTCAGGTCTTTGTTGTCGACGCGCACCATCTCTCAGTCTCCCCTGGGGAGTACAGCAACGCACACCAGCCGGATCCTCTCTTGGTTCCCGTGGCCGACCTCGCCCCTGAGGCGGTCGCTCATCCCCGTTCCATGTGTCGAGCAGCCAGTCGATGGTGTATCGCGGCCAGTGGTACACGACCCGCGGAAGGCCCCCAAGCACCTCCCGTCGCCGTATGAGGACTCCGTCATCAATCAGACGCTTGATGTGGTACTCTTGAGAAGAAAAGGCTCATCGTAGGATGGTCTGCTTGTACGCATCACTTCGTTCAGTGATGCCAAGCTTTGTGACGAGGTCGTTGATGCCTGCGTCAGTTGTGTCAGTTACTTAGCCAGAGATACATGTCCGCAGCGCTTACCGATCTGGACCATCTCCCTGCACCACTTCTGGTATCTGGCGACATGCTGAAGGATGATTTTCCTCTCGTCCGGCTCCCAGTGGATCTTTCGTCTGGTGACTGTCTGGAGGATCTCGATCTCGTTGCGGCCAAAGTGCTATATCTGTCAGCTGCCGTGCCGGAGCCACGAGACTTGAACGCACCTCTTCATCGTCGCCAGCGTTGTTTCGCTGCGCCATGGTGTTGCTATCGTATGCTCACGGGAACATGGCCAAAGTTGAAAGACGTGAATGAAGCAGGGATACGTGGTCTGCGACTCAGTACGAGCTGAGTAGACTTGTAGTAAGACAAAGCTGAACATGGCCATCTGGTGAGGTTTGGCACAGAGGCTTGGGCGAAAGGACCCAAATCGACTGGCGGTGAGGTGGCTGTGGGCGGGATCTTACATGTTGGCAAAGATTCTCATGACGATCAAGTGTTACACAGAAGATGCGCGTTTGATGGGCGTTGGACACACCCCCGGCCACTGTGTCACTGTGTTTGTTTGGGTCCTTCAACTTCTTGGCCAGTCCAACTCATTTACTCACATCGACATCCACACGCCCCAGCAGGCTACAGATCGGTCATCCTCTTTCCCTACCACTTTTGCTGGGACATCGACGTCTGTTGAGCTTCTGGCCACCACTCGGCCGCAAAACCTCTCATCTTCCGACTTCCAGACCATCCACCACCTTCGGCATGTCTGGCTCTGACCGCCCCAGTGCAAGCTCTGAGAGAACCAGCTTCTCCAATCTCTCTGACAGAGTCGGCGGCGTCCACGGCACGAGTCGCTCCAGAAAGGCCTTTTCGCAGGCGGATTTTGATGACCTTTTGCACGGTGAGCACGGCATCGACATCGGCAAGCATGACCAGGCTACTAGATCTATGCCCTCGGATATGAGCGACATGGCGACGGATGCCCTGACCTCTGTTCCTGAACACGTCGAGTTCGACAAGTACACACTCCAGGCGTTCAAGTCCAAGCAGCGCGCTGAACGAGATCCGGACTACCTTGAAGACTTTCTTCAATTCGCGCAACGGTACAGCCCGGACGCGGTAGAGATGGTGCGCAAGCGCTTCGGCCTGCCACCCAAGTCTACACGCAAAGGTGCATGCCTCCCTCGGTGATGGCGATTTGCATGTCTTCTGGATCAAGCTGACACGGGTTGCAGTAGAGCCCGAGCCTCCAAAGTCCGATCCTAAGCCGAGGCCCGAACGTAAGCCTGAAGCCTCTGCGAGTCGCGGAGGCCGCAATCGAACAGTCTATCGTGAGTGGGTTCAGGAACAGGAGCAGTTGCTCGAGAAGGAACTCGACGCCTACAACCAGATGGCTATGGGGATGCTGCAGCACGAACGGAACATGAACCGCATCCTTGTTGGCATGTACTCGGCACTGGCTTTTGTGCAGGAGCAGGATGATGTGGAGGGGAAGGGGGAGTAGCATCCAGTCTGAACGAGGTCTGTTGACAATGTCCAAGCATTTGTTCAAGTGTCTAGTTCTGTAGTGGTCTAGAACGATCGGCTTAATATGGCATTACATGACATTACCTTCCCCGGCAACAAATGTCGAGACTGATTTCGAGTTCACCTGAGCTGCTTGCGCCCTTATCCAAAGCTCAAGAAAAGGACCTGGTTTAATGCACAAGACGCTTCTCCAAGTTAGTAGCCTTGGGCTCTGATCAAGTTTCCAGGTCTTCACTCGATCATCCCAAGCCTAACTGTGGTAGAGCGGTGGACGGTGGTGGTGGACAATGCGGGCTATGTTGAGTTGACATTTTATGGCCAAGGGGCTAACTAAACCCTCTCTGGCTTATATGTCAAAGAGTGGACACAATATTCTGCTCTCTGGGGGGCACTATTTGACTGAACAAAGAATACAGCTTTCCGGTGGGCACAGCAAGATACTCAAGTCCTGCCATGCCCGTCATGAGTCGTGTGCTTTTGTGTGTCTTGTTTCCATGGGACCATTCTCGTCAAGTCTATGACTCTTTTGCTCATAAATCACCATCGTATTGCTATTGTAGTAAACATGGCGTCCGTCGACAGATGCAGTATCAAAGGGACCAAAGCCACGTCAAGCTGCCTTGACCTAACAGTCCTCCCATTCCTCCTCCTTATCCTGCTCTCTCTTGACCATGTCCAAAATATGCCCCATGATCCGGTCAACAGCCTCCTGATCCGGCGACTCCCAGAAGCGATCGTCAAACCCGTCAATCTCGAGATCCTTGGGGTGTCTCTCGAATCCGCCACTTTTGTCGTAGGCGGCGAGAGCCGAGGATGTAAGAAGCGCGCCCTTTGAAGATTGCCCGTCTCCTTTCGTAGTAGGGACATCAGCGAATAAAGGTGTCTCGACGGCCTTGCCCTTTCCCTTACCGTGAGGAGGGGCAGACATCCACAGCGCCTCTGGGTGACTCTCGACCCATTTGGACTGGCTCGGCTTGGTTGGAGTATGAGGCGATCGCGCAGGGTCATACAGATTCAAGTTGCGAAGCTTTGACTCGAGAGTATCCGCAGACACCGATGGCGTAGAGACTAGAGTAGTCGTGGGCGGCGGAGCGCGCTGGTTACTTGCTTGACCGCCGACTCTCTTGTTCTTCCCCCGTCTGTGCCTCTTGTTGGGTGAACCGATCAAGTGTTCGCGGTTCTTCTTGATCCAGAGCTGAGCCTCATCGGCGTTGGCCAGATCGGTATCAAGAGTAGGACTCCATCGAGTCTTGGAGTCAACCTTCTCGAGCCCTCCGTGCCTAGTGGTCTCACTCAGAAGACGACGAGCGCGGTCAATGACTCTTCCTGCGACGGTCAGCATCACAGAGTATCCTTCTTGAGCTGCGGGACGGCGAACCATGCAGATCGCGACGAAAGTTGGACGGAAAGTCAAAGTCAAGACCCATATCCTTCAAGAGCTCGGCTGTTGTCTCGGTCCCCGAGAGTGACTGGGCATCCGTGACGCCGCGCTTGCAGAGGCCCGCGAGAAGCTTGCCTTGCAGGTCAATGCAGAGCTCCAGGTGCCATACCGTTCCAGTGCGGTGTTTGTCCATGTAGTCCTCAACCTTGTGTCCGGCGATGAACTAGACGTGTCAGAAGAGAATCAAGTGAACCGTGGGGATCATACCTCAGGTCCGTTGTTCGGGCATTGTTGGCACATGTCGATAGCTTTGACGGTCGGAAGAGTAGGTTTCAAAGATAAGGAGCAGCCGAGGGCGAAGGTTGGACGAGCAGAGTCCGTAGAAGGTTATCGATCCACGCAAGAAATGGAGGAGGATCCGGTCTGGGTGATGGAGATGAGTTGAGGGAGTTTCGAGAAACAAAGAGCAGCGAGGACAGACCCGAAGAGCTCCAGGCATGGATGCACTCACACGCAACCTCCACGTCATGACTCTAGATTATCAAGATGAAACTAGCAAGACGGTAGACTGCATACAATGAGGGTATCTTCCGGCTTGAGAATTGCCATGATATTGCTTTAGAGGCTGCATCTTGGCGGGTGTCACAGGAGGCACAAGATGCCGTGCTCCCCTCTGCTGTCGCCTTTGCCGAGCAGTCTTGAAGTTATTGCATTATGGAAAATGTGTTAGTGAGCATACGTGCATGGAACCTCATCAGAATGTTTAAAGAATGCCTATCGCAGCAATTATGCTGTCAATGGGCGGTTGTTCTTGGAAGTAAGTATTGTAACGCAGTATATCAACTTGTCAACCCTTACGTTGCCGCTCTACCAGCACCCTTGCTACTTAAAGATCAATAAGACAAGACAACCATGTCCATACCCTAGATCATGATCGCCACGGCAGCTAGAGGCAATTAGCCTGCCGCGTTTTCCTCTTACAGCGGCATCTATAGGTGGATTTAACGGCAAGCAGAAGCAAGCATTATTAAACGAGGTTAAATGGCCTGACGTATTCCCGCGAGAACAATGCACTAACAGCAGAAACGCGCGTTTGGGTGTTTTTATGTTAGTGCCGGAAGGCCGAGGCTTCGATTCGCACTTGGTGGGTTGCACAACGTGGAGACTTGGAGAAAATGTCGCAAAGGATAACAACAAAACAACACAGACGCGTAGCACGGAGATGGCAGACAACTCACACGCTGCACCGGGAGTGACGGTATTAGTAGACACACTGTCTAACAAGCATCCTTGATTGTTCTGGAGCAGGCACCGGCCGTTGATGTGTCCATTATGAAGCTCAGCGCGTGGCATCAAGATATTGCACTGCATTCCCTGTCCCCCTCCATCCTCGACACGATGCGATACAACGCGATACGACACGACATATCACACGGCAGGACATGGATACACATCGACGCGTCCAAGGGCCACCCACGGGCACACACGAGTAGCTTAATTGCGGCAGCAATGTCTCAAGCGCCAAGGCATCTATCTATCGTCTAATGTTTTCTCGGCTTTCTCAACGCTTCCTCTTTTATTCTCCTCTCAGATATCCTCCTTTTCTACGAGACGGGCCTTTCCGATCGACGTTCTCCGCTATTAACGCGACCTCGATACTCAACAGACAATCCGTCTCCCCTTTGCACATAGCCGATCCCATCACTTCTCTCCAAGACCGTTGACAAGTCTTGTTGCATGGCATCCAATGCTCGGCCATTGCCTTGACCTCGTCCTCTTCCTCGACGCGCGATACACGACCGACCGACGCCTAGCTCCGAATGGGCGATATACATACACATGGACGATTCATCGTACAATTGGTTTCATATCTTTCGTTGGCTTCATCAGTCTACGTGTTATTACTCATGCTTTACTGTTGCTGTATGAGGGCCTTGTCGTCACAGGAGGATGGCAAGTCAGTGAGTCATGTCACGTCCCATTAGTGTTGTCCTATCTCCTAGTATCAAGTCATCTTTCTCAAGGAGTTTTATCCGGAAACAATCTTCATCCCGTGTTTCCTTCATCCATGTCCACCTCCACGCCTCGCCGCCGCTCTCTCATTGTCATGCTCCCTCACAGAGTCACTCCTCTTCTTCATCCTCCATGGCCGCCTCCAGACGCTCCCTCTTGGCCTTCTTCCGCTCCGCCTTGACTTTGCGCTCTGCGGCTATCTTCTTGTTCCGTCTTTTCCCCTTCTCGGCGTCGATCCACGCCGTGACCGCCTGAGGCCGTGCAAAGTGCTTGGCGGCGATGCTCGACTTCCACACGAGACGCCGGTCTCTGCCCTCCCCTCCCGACTGGAAAGCCTTCCACTTGTCAACTTCCTTGAGGAGGTCCTTGGCCTTTTCCATGAACTTGCCTGTGTTGTGGCTGTCAGTATCGCCACTCCCATGGGGAAGGGTTCCTTACAGCGAAGCATCTTGCCGGCCTCCTCATCGTAGTCGAAGTCGAGGCCTGCTTCGCGCCAAAGTGTCGGCAGCAGATACTTGTCCTTGCGAAGGTTGTCGAGTGGTGTCTTTTGCTGGCGCCAGAGGCCGTAAAGCATCCGGCCTTGGATGTCGGTGCAGAAGCGGACCCGGAAGCGCTCGCCGGTTCTGTATCTCTCGAGGTAGCTGTCGATCTTGACGCCGCAGAGAGTCTGGGAAAGAGTCAGTTGGGCGTCCAGCGTGGAGGAGAGAGACGGCAGGTGGCGGCGCTGGAGCAAGAGGAGTGAAGGACGCGCTTGAGCACGACAATAGCAAAGGGTGATGATGATCTGAACTCGACGGCGATCTGGAGAATCTCGACATATAACGACTGCAACGACCGTGGCGACGACGATGACTGAAACGACAAAGACACGATGACAATGACGCGAACCACGACTATAACGAGAACAACAAATGTGGCCATGCTCAAGGCAATCAGTCAGTGGCTGGCCATCACGCGACCGAAGACGATCAAGTGGCAGCAGGGAAAAGCAACGATGGATCGGCTGCTCAAAACATGACCAAGATCGACAACAAGACACGATTCGGTCGTTAAGACAAAAAGAGACAAGACACCATCGACAACCAAGCACTCACCTCTGGGCCGTTTTCCTTGCACTGCTTGCACATGGTCTCGGTGGATGGAAGAAAGGCTTTGCTTTGGGCGATGGGTGTCGATGAGCAAGATTTCGAAAGAGCTGGTGGTGAGGGACGAGAATCTAGTCAAGAAGTAATTCGGTGATGCTATCTGAGGATTAATAGAGGACCTAGACAGAGGCAGATCTTTTCCTTTATATCAACCCCTCGTTATCCATTGCCTCTAGCCCTTAGAGCCAACAAGATCTGGTGCTATCCCCCTCCCAACAAGATTCCTGCTGCCCGCCTTGGAGAACAAAGAAGCTGAAACCTTGACGCTTTGCTGATGTCCTGTAGGATTACGGGTCCTAGCTGCATCGACAGGGATCAGTCTGCACGCACTTCTACCGCGAGCGAATCAGACGTCGGCTCTTGTCTGCACCCGTGCCACGCTGTAGATGTACATCGACGATCGGCCTGGACAAGGATTCCCTCGTTGTCACCCTTGTTATCGATCGCAGAGCCTCAAGTCGAGTTCATTTGACGTCGCCTCATCAACTTGGAGATGAGTTTTGGCGTCTTTTCCCCGCCAAACCTGTTCCCATAACCTTGCGACTGGAATGAACATGTTGTTCGTACGACGAGTTGATGGGCTCTTGGGTGCAGTAGGCAGCTCTTGCGACCACCATTTTTATCCGCAACTTTGCACCAGCTGCTTCCTGCTTCACGACAGCAGCGATTGTGTCTTCCGTGGACTCTTCGACAGCTTGTGGCCATGATTGCCGGGAGCCGCTGTCAAGTTTGTCTCGTGGTGGAGTCTGTGATACTCTGCGGCACTTAACGATGCAGCGACGCCCAGGCCCTCGACCTGAGGCGGTCTGGATCAGATCGGGGGTGTTGATGATGGAAATGACTGAGGCAATGTCAGCTTGCGTGGTCTTCTCGAGGACACCTGCATATGGAGCTTTGCCATGTCCCCCCTCAAGACCAGCGCTCGAGGCATTTTGTGACCTGGAGCCTACTTCACGGATCTATCTCTGCTCTCTTGCTTTCCCTTTAACTGTGCCCAATGTCATGTTTGTCAACAAATGCCGCTGTTCCGTCGGGCTCTGTGCTGTCGCCGCTCGATTCCTAACCATCAAGTTTACGTCTCGCCTGGATGATGCGTCTCCGATTCGGGCCAGTCGAACCTCCCACGACCTCAGACTACGTCGCTTCTGCCTCTGTGCCGTCTTGCACCTGCAGCTTGGTTTGTCTCTGTAGTCTCTCTGCCTTCGTCTCTGCGCTTCTCCGTTGCCGTCGTCGTAAGCACTTCCCCAGCGGTAAAACTCAGGCAACGGCTTCTATCTGCAATTGGTATACCAAGCAGTGTCTGCGCCGCTCACTTGGGACTGATTGTCCTCAAGTTTGGCCTTCAAACCTCCCCGCCCAACGTCGCTTCTCGTGTTTCCCTCTCAGTTGGACACAGCGTCCCCATGCGACGTGCAAGCCGCATCAAGTTTACCCGTGTTGTCATAGTCATCGCCATCAGGACAAGATCCAGCAACAGGAAGATTGTCTTCTGATGCCGCATATAGTGAGCCCACGGCCTATTCTCCATCAGGCAAACCAAAGCAGCTTGCCTGATCTCGTCCCGTGGTATGCCACTCGGGCCTCCACCTTCAACTCCGTCGTGCTCCGACGTCTACTGTTTGCGGGCTGCAAACTTGTTGTCCGCTGCTGGGACCGACTCTCTAGGAGACCTTGGATAAGGCATGCGTCTGCTGGACAGTTGCTATGACCCTTTCTTCTGCTTTTGCTTGCTCCTGTTATCACACCGTAACGCAGCTTGCCTGCCTTGGCGTACCTTTCACCCATGGCGCCTCCGGGAAGCTCGGATGCCATTATTCACCTCTCCCACGGAGGGTTTCGTGCAGATCTAGCTGTAGCCTGCAAGACGCAGACACGGGAACATACGCTCCGTCTCCTCAATATGTCATCTCGGGGCTGTGCAGTTCTGACGATGAGAGTTCCCGTCGGTCTGGGCATCGGAGCTCAAGAGGCTTTCGACATGCAGCATGAAATGGAGTTTTTGTGAGCTGGATCTGCTACGGGCATGAAGCGGTGTGGGTTATTTATTCAATCGATTTGTCTATCGTCCAAGCACATGGAGAACGGCCCTCTTTGAAGATGCCTCCTTGTGGCTAGTCATGTCTCTCGCCCGCCTTTATTGTACTCAGAGGTTGAGGCATGCTGCCAACACCTGGTGTACTCACTGTCAAGTGACGGCATTTAACTCTTCGCTGAAGACCCTTCTTGTTGTCTCAATCTGTGAGTTGGCTCCTGTCAAGTAGACGTGTTCATTCACCATGTTCATGGCTTGCAATTGCGTGGCCTGTTCATCATCGGCCAGGGGTAAGTCTTCTGGTAGTCGCGGACCCCCTCTTGATCCATCATGACGCGTGTTGCTTGATATCGACCAACGCCTGGGAGCTTCTCACTCTGCGCGGCAACTGAATGAGTACCTGAACAAGGCGAACGACTTCTGACCACTTCTCTCTCTGCATCTGTTGACTTCCGCCAAGACATCCGCCATTTGCGAGACTGCATGTTTGCTCTGCCTGGGGTCTTGATATCAACGCCCCCAGATGACTCTCCAATGCGCCTTTCCTTCAACCAACGCTCAGACGTGCTACACTCCTATCCGTCGGATTCTCACGTCTGCAGTTGTGATTGCTTGTCATTTGGCCGCCAGTTCCAATTCACTGACTCGCACTCTATACCCGATGCCCGATGCCTGATGCCTGATGCCCGATGTCTAATGACCTTGAGTCCAGCCGACCTCCAAGTATAAGACCCAGTTCCCCCAGGAAATCTCTCTTCTCCTCCTTCTCTCCCCCTCTCTTCTCTTTACCCATGCCGCTTTGCTTCAAGGAGCCACCGCTTGTCGCTGGTCGTTTAAGCAGTCCCTCGACAAGAGGTTGAACTCATACACTTCCGTCTCCCACCTTCACAGGCTGATCACCTCGTGGTAAGTTCTCCTTTGTCTCCTCGCGTTCCCTGTCGTGGTTGTCTGCTACTCATCTCTACAGGTTGATCCCTTTCATCCTACCACCATCGTCCTTGTCCGCCACGAGGTTGATCGATCCTCCAGGTCCCTCTTGCAAGTTTCATCTTCGTGGGCCTGCTCATCTGATTTCCGTCAGGCAGCTGGCAGGCCTTGTCGCTCCAGCGCGGCATCTCTGATGCCTTCCATAGTAAGTTCCTCGTATTGTCTTGTGCATTGCGTAGCTCGCTGAATTTCTGCTAGACAACCACCATCGTTTCAACCACCACCACCATGGTAAGTAAACCCTTTCTCCCTTCTACGCTCAAACACTAACAAGCGTCCAGCCATCAACCACACCTACCTACCTGGCTGCCCCTCTTCGAGAGGCAGTCGTGGCGTGAGCTCCTCAAAAAGCCCACGCCTTCTTCCCCGTCATCCTCCAATTTGCGAGGCCGGGGTTCTCACTGTGAAGTAAAACTTCTTTCTTCTAGCTCCTACGAGTCTCTTACTCAATACGAGCCTTGACCTTGTTCTTATCCTCATATTGAGGCCGTTTTGCCAAGTCCTCAATTTGCAGGTGCCAAACCATTTCTTGTTTTCGCCCAGATGGGCAGATCTCTCTTCAGAGAACATCTTCACACCGACTACACCATTCATACTACTTTTGACACCACTACCACTTGAGTCAAGTTGATCCTCCCTCGGGAGTTGATCACTTGGCCTCCACGCAGCCTAGGGGGGTTTTATTTCGCTTGCCGGTTTTCCCTCCATCCAGCCAAGTTGAGCCTCCTTTTGGAGTTAAGCACTTGGGCCTTGATAATACAACCTTTTTTTCTCGCACTTTTGATTTTATTCCCGTCATACTCTGTGATTGCTTTACCAGTGGTGATACTCTTCTGAAATGCTAACTTGTAGTATTACCCTTCTCTAGGCTTGGCTCTCTCCATCACGAATCTTCCGGTCTCTGCCCTACCCTTGGGCACCTTTTTCATCCCTTGTCTTTTCCTTGATTCCCTTTCTCCTTCCATCTCTTTAGCCTCCCAGTTTAATACCTCTTTCACTTACATCTAGGCTTGTTCGGCAATACTTCATGCTGTTGGTCTTGTTCTTAGGTTCTGTTTCGCTCTATTGTATCAACCCTGGCGATCCCTTCGCCGATGCTCACCTCTTCACGATAGTATTTACAAGCTAACGCCGCCGGCTTCTAGCTCTCAGAAAATATCGAGATGCTGGCTGCTCAAGAACAAGCACGTACCCAAGACCTGTACATAATCATTGCTAACTCCACGGCCATCTACCAGTATCCAAGGAAGATTTCACAAAACAGCCATCGAAGCCATCGAAAGAATCATATAGATTTCACTCCTGCCCCTCACCCTCTCGATCTTTCTAGATACCTCTTAACTAGCTTTCTTTCCTGAATCGCGAGCCCCCTGAATATCTCCTCCCGTTGATCAATCTGACTTGCCAGCAATTCGCCCCGGCGACTCCTCGACCTCAAGACCAGGGTTTCTATCCGTGTCATAGAGCCTTCTAAGCCTTATATCTCGGCTTTTATCTTCTTAGCTAAAAGCTGCAAGTGTTTGAGATCGTTATTGATCTCGTCCGCCAATATACCGGCGGATATGGCAGTCTCTTTAACGAACTTAAGATCCTCACCTATAGCTTTGCTGGTCTTGACCATTTAGTCAAGCAAGTTCTATACACGCCGGACTTGCTTAGTGATCTCGAGCATTCTCTCACACTCGGCCATAATTCCAAGTTCAAAATGCGTCCGGGCCTTATGCGCATGTTGCAAAATCTCGATAAGACCAGTGCCCCGTGTAATCAGCTCGAGACGGCCTAGGGGATATAGATAGTACCAGGCTCGCTCCCACCAGGTCACAGACTTCTCGCCGAGTATCCAGTTACGTGCAGGGTGAGAATCCATAGTCGAAAGCAGCAGATAGAGATCATCCCTAGTCCAGTTCAACTCATCGGACAGTCGCTGCGTCAACTCGGGTGCGATATCTCTAACGGCATTTATCTAAGAGAGAGGGATAACAACATGCTTGAACGATCCCAACGTGCTATTCCTCTCCAACAGCTCAATGTCGTACGCAACCGCCCCGAGCGCTGGGGCCCAGCCTTCGACACGCGGGATCACTGGCGGCAGTACCAACGTCTCGATAATAGGCGGGCTATACCGATAGCGAACCGACGACCAAGCTGCGGCACTGAGCGTGAAGAGAGCCATGGCGCCGGAGCCGAGGGCGCTTGTCGTCTGGACGATGGCCTGTTTGACGTCCGAGACAGATCTTTTGAGGCCGTAAAAGAAGAGAAGGGTAGCGAGCAGGATGGCCACGATGGTGGCAAAGGCGATGGCCGCGATGTAGACCATGTTTCCATTTGCCGCCACCGTTAAGGTTGCCGCTGGTTTGACATGTTCGGATGTGTTTCTCGTGACATGACGCAAAGACCATGCTTCATCAAGAGGCTCTTGATTGTAGTGCTGGACTTGAGCTTTAAAAGGTTCACTGTATGACCCAGGCACTTGGCTGTTGTCGATGCAGTCTTGATGATGATTTTTCTCCTCCGGTCTATCTGTTGACAGATCACCTTGAGTCGCTCTCTTAGACACTTCCAGTCCAGGCTCTTTGATATTGTTGGTGTAGTCTCGAATATGTGGATCCTTCGGCCTGTTCGTTGAGGGCTTCACTTGATTCTCCCTTCCCATCGCCTTCAGTACAGGACTCACTGGCGGATGTTTGTCTTGTGCAGTTTTCTGTCGGTCAATGGCCTCTATTGATTTAGGCTCTTCCGGCTTGAGTGTCTGTTCTTTTGCCTTCTTACCCTCCGTCTTGTCCAGCTGTTCCGTCTTCTGTGCCCCATGTATCGACTTCTCACTTGAAGGCTGCTGCTTCTTCTCCTCTTGCCCTTTGTTGCCTGTGGTCTTTTGTATTTGGCGTGAGAGAGGCAACCTTTGCCGTTGTTGCTCCGAGTATTTACGTGCAGAGTGAAGCGATGGTTCGCGTAGTGTGTCTTTTTTAACCGTCATACCAGACTTAGAAGCCTGGGTTGGAGTGTCAAGCTGCTGCTGCTGGGAACTCTCTGATTGGCTCTTGTGAGGTTGTTTTTGAACGTGTCTTTCTGGTTTCTTCGACGAAGCCCATCTTCAAGAGACTTCTGTATGCGGTCCTCGTGTCTCTGTCTACTTTGAGCACCACGACGCTGTATCTTGTCCTGCTTCCTCTGTCGTTGTTGCTCCTCAGCCGCTCTCCGTTTCTGAGCGGCCTCCCTCTGCTCCTCGGCCTCTTGCTGAACCAGACACTCTCGCCAGAGGTCCTTAAGCAGCCTCTTGTTCGGTTGGCACTGCTGCTCTGGCTGTTGGGGCTGAGGGTCTTTTACTTTTGACGTCTGTTGCTTCTCCTTTCGTTCCCAAGCTTCTATCTCAATCGCATGCTTGAGGAGATTTTCGTCTCGTCCTTTGGAAAGCTCATGCTTATCGATCTGGTTGATAGAAACGTCTTGATGCGATGTCTCTGGCTGCCGTCCAGAGTCGGGGAATTCTTTCGGTGCAAGATTTGCTCTTCCCCGTGCGCCTTCAATGCTTTGTACTTCCTTCTCTTTCCTCGATGCTCCAAGCTCTGATTGACATGCCTTCCAAAGGTCCTGAGTGATCTGCCTCTTCGACTTCTGACTTTGATGGCTAGTCTGAGGGCCACTCTGCTTCTGTTGGGACTGAGAAGAAGTGCCCAGGCTGTGGCGGGTGTTGTATCTGGGAGCAGGTTCGATGGTCGGCATGAGGCGGCTTGGATCTTGCGCGCCGTTGAAGCCAACGGCTGCACCGTCCATTTCGTGTGAGGTCATCGAGATATTGACGCCGCCTAGAGTGTGAATGTGTGTACACCAGTGATGCTTGTGTTCCAGCGACGAGATTGACGGAGGACAGGCCAGGCAGTTATAGATTAGACATGACGCTTTATCTATTGGATCGTGCAAGAATCTACAAAGTAAGTTCAGGAGAAGAAGGCACTGGAATATCAGCCTGCGCTTCTTTATCAGCCATTGTTGTTGAGTTGCTTTGTGGCTCCAGGCCTGTCTGGAGCTGGCACAAAGGACGGTACGAAACAGCTGGAGAAGGACGCGTCATGGTTTCTTTGACATGAGATTTGCAAGCCTACGCCTCAAGCCCGCCTCATTTTCCCCCTCGCGATAGGGGCTTTTGTCTTTTTGTACCATCTCTGAGTAAGATGCCTCCCATGGCCCATGTATGGAGATATGTCGTCTTTGTGCAAACGAAGTCATGACTCAATTACCCATGAATTATGATACGCGGATTAGACGGGAGATGCATATAGACAAAAGGAAAAGGTATTACATGGGTTGAACTAGACATTAAATTGATGTTTCATCAGCTCAAACTCAGTATCAGTTATTCCAAGTGAGTGTTCCGATGCCTATCACACGGTTACCAATCCAAATAATGTTTCTTACGAATGCTTTCAAAGGCCAGTGTCTGGTATTTTCGTCAGCATTCTTCCTGCCTCCCTTTCACCGCGGATAACTCCGTTTGGCCAATCGGGGGCAACTCCCAGCCGTGCGAAATATGACTTCTCATCTTGACTCATGAGCAATACAAAGAGTGAATACAAAGGCCTCAGAAAGGGGCTTACACGACCAGCTTCACCTTTGATATTCCGGATCTGGCGGTTCCAGAAAACCCCAAATGTGCCTGTCTATGAGAGAGACAACATAGGAGCCAGACCAGTGGACCGACCATTCGCATTAGCCCAGCGTTAACCCTCTTCTTAAGCCCCAGCCACGGACCCGACTGACAAAGAAACGGGTATTAGAAGATAAGGACTTTCGACAAGGTTATCGTAGACACTCCACTCAAAGTCAAAGAGACTGTTCGAACTGAGTCTTTACACTTCTTCGTGAGGCCGCAGGCATCTCATGACAACTCAAAGGGACGATGAGGGTGAATCATATGTGACTTGCTATGCATCTCCACACCCAGGTGCCATTGTATTTAACCTCGCCTACACACAGAACTTCTCCGCTTGTACTCTCTTCTCTATCATAATCCCTGCTCCCACAGCATCGATACTGCGTCAACCAGGTCCGCACCTGAGTACTTTACGCATCTAGCACGATACCCATTCACCACGTTCATCATGCGCCCAACAGTCAACAACCAGGCCGTGCCAAGACAGGTTTCTACGCTCTGGGACGCCATCGCAGATTACGTTACCTCTGCGTACCGTGGCGTAGAGATCAACCTCGAAGCTGTCCAACCCTACCGATAAGAGCGTCATCTTAGCTCCCGGTTCTTGGTGATTCTCGTTATGATTCTGGCGCTGTTGATCTCTACCTTTGCCCTCATCTTCGATACCGCAAGTATAATCTTCTCCCTTCTGCATGATCGGATCTAACACCACCAGGCCAGCAGCCCTCCCCTTGAGCCCTGGCGTCAGCGAGCCTGCGACATCCACAGAGAACTCTATAGCCGCGACTCCAATAGGCGCCCGGCCCCAATGCATAGAACTCTGGGCGTCGACGCCACCGAGCCTCCATTCTACCCAGCCCCCTCGCGCGATGATGAGAGATTTGACGAGCTCCGCAGGATCGACCTTGATAAACTCGCCGACATGCAAGTGAAACTCGCGGGGGAGCTCGAGCGAGGACGTGGGATGCCGGAGACTTTGCGACTCACGCGTGACGACGACAATGACAAGCTCCTGCAGCTCGTGCAGGATATCGCGTCTTTTCTAGCCGATAACGAGTTTCATAGTCGGTATTCGCATGTCTTTGTGCCGTTTCTCGAGGACGACGACGACTTCTGGGATTGGCTTTGGCATCTGGTCGAGGGTTCTTGGAGCGATGAGCAGAAGATCAAGATGGCCAAGAGGAAGTGGGATAAGTTACTGAAGGAGCTCTGCGGATAAGACGAAGCTGCATCAGGTCTTGTATTTGGTGATGTCCAGCAAGCTGTGGGCACGGTATCAATGGCCGTCTACGACGTGCTGTTTGTTATATGCTTGGCTGTATTGCGCTTTGGCTTCTTCTTTGCGAACGACTTGTATTATAGTCTGATCCTGTTTGGATCGTGTCTCCCCTGGGCTCAGCATCAGGCTGGCCATGTCATACGTGAAATATACATGAGTGGATTACACACCAGACAAAGAGGTTGTGAAATGCTGTCACCGAGGACAAAAGGTCTTAATAGACTAGGACTTATTACCGCGGCCAGCTATATCAATTTAAGTCCGCTATACTTAATTATAATAGTGTAACTCCGGCTGTTTTCAGTATCGGAGCAGCCCGTGATTGATTAGACGCACAGTTTTGCTTTTAGGTTCAATCTCAGTTATCGATGTGTCTTGCCGGGTTCTATCTCTTCCTCCCGCTTGAGCCTGTCTGCGGCGTCATGCAGGCTCTGAGCGCAATCTTTCTGTATTCCATTCGACGACTCTATACAAAACTCAGCTATTCTTCACATTGCATCTTGACTGTCCGAAGAACGCGTTCTCATTCGATTCCGACAATGTTTTGCCAAGCAGACCTTGGCTATGCATGACGAGAATGGTCTGTCCAACAGAGCCCTTAACGTTACTGAAGATACCCAGAACTCTATATCTGAAGTGATGAACTGAAAACCTCGAGTTCTAGACCAGTTGCTACGTCAGAATGACTAAATTGGCTCCTACGCTGGAGATAGGTATTCTTAAAGAAGGCCGAGAGTCCGTCCTAAGCTCAATAGCTTACAATATCCTCTCTTGTATCTGGACTTGGCGAATATTTGCCTCTATTCAATAGTTACCGCTTCTGTGCCGACTCTATTCATTTCATTAGTATCAACACTACACTCCTGAAGGGCCTTCCCAGTCTTGCTGGCTTTGCCTTTCCAGCCTCGTCCCGTTACCACCAATGACTGGCGTCCGCTGGCCACGTTAAGCTAACGGCGGCGTGTCTACTCCCTATTCCTCTCTCAACCCGACACGATTCACTGCTGCGTTGCCCAGCCCAACCACCTGTGGACAATCTCCAGAACCTCAGAAGATCGAACAATTGGCTATGGAAGGCTACCAATGAAAACAGACGTTGGACGACCACTACGTCGAAGTTCAGGCAGCCGCCTACATGCAAGTTTGTTGGTAGGTAAGGATGTCTGCCTCACATGACACAAACCACCCGGGACACGATGAGAGCCGTTCTTGAGTTTGACTATGCTGCTACATCTAATCAGCCTAAAGGCAGGAATGTCATGAGTATAAATACAGCTAGCAAATGTTCCAAAACGACATTCTAGGGCTCTTCATCAATTTCAAAAACTATCGCCCAACCGCTCGCTTTCTCCCTATCAGTCTCGGCCACCAGCTTGTCTTCTACCAGACCATGCCTTCCAAAGAGCGGTTCTATGTTGCGCTGTATGCTCGAGGCGGTTCCGCCACAATGCCTGGAGGAGAAGATCGGCGAGTGACCACAAGCTGTTGAAAGTATGCTGATGGCTAATTCCTTGAAAGATATCACTGGGCTATTCTAACTGGTCCAAAATCGGAAAGTCCTGGTGCCCTCGGCAAGCGATTTCATGCAAAGGAGCAAATGGTCTTAGTCGATGGTCAGGTGGAATCTGTCTGGCAATTTGAAGAACGCGACATCAGCATGGAACCGACCGCCATGATTCTGGTCCGTATTCTAGTGGGTAAGATCAGGAAGAAAGAGAAACTTGAGGCCATCCTAAGGAGTATCCCAGTACGGGGACAAACTCCAGGCTGGAACTGTGTGTCTTGGGTGAAGGAGGCATTGGAAACACTGCAGCAGCACCAGGTGTCGGGTCAGCGCATATTCGAAACATATCAGCTTGATTGGGATACTGTTCGCTATTGGGCACTATGGTATGTCCAGTATAAGGAAGCTACTCATCGTTTCGACGGCCAAGCAGAGGAAGGTACCTTTGATACAACCAGAGTGGCTACCTATGACTTGCTCAAAGGATCTGAAACGACCCCCTAGTGAGTTGGAGCATTCATTGGGTACATGTCTCTACTAGAAATCCCCAAAGTATTTTCTCCTGATAGTTTCCATCTTCAATTCAAAGGGCAATGGCGTAAGAAACTTATCAATCTCCTCTTGCCAGAATCGATTTTGTGGGTTCACATGCCAGGCCGAAGTGTATTCCCAATACGGCGGCATCCATCCTGCCGTTTCCCAGTCAATTATACCAACAACATCGTCATCCCGAGCCAAGATGTTCATGCTACTCAGGTCACCGTGAGTGAACACTGGTGTTTCCCATTCCTGTTCTTGAAAAGAGATTAGGTCTCTGAGGCCCGGCGCCGCACCACTGTCCGTGATATCGCTGATCTTGATGCCATTTCGCAGCTCTCGGTGAAAGTCGCGAATTGTTTGGAATGGACCCCAGACTGACTTTATGGGAAGACGCTGATCGTAGATAGGTCCACCGGTAATACTCGAGATCCCAGTACCCTTCTCTGGTGGCAGACTTCGAAGCTGTTCAATCATCGACTGGAGTTGACCTAGTATTCGGGCTTTCGATTCTGGTGAGCGTTGACACCATCCGATCGATAAACTCTGGCCTCGTATCCTCTCCATAAGAATATAGACCCGATTTTTGTGCTCAAAAGCAAAATACACCTTCGGGACCGGGATAGTGGTATGCCTGGACACGAACTGCATTGTTTGTGCCTCGGCGAGAGTGGTGAAGTCCGTTGATTTGATACAGAATTTGGAAAAGAAAACAACGTGGCTGGGGTTCTTCAGCCAGCGTCTAGCGTATCGGTTTGCCATACATTTATACACAATCAAAACAATCCAGGGAGTGATTACCCCGCCGCTGATGGGTTTGCTCTGCATGGTTGAATGGTTATTCGTGACGATTGTACCAAAGTATGGTTGATGAGAAAGGAGAGTTCAGGTGGGACGAGGTCAGAGGGGGTTACGAGTGGGTCAGAGCGCCTACTGAATATCACGTGAACGGCAGTCAGATTTCATTGCCAAAGAGCTGCTCAGTCTAGGGTACTGAGGAAGAAAAAACTTTTCTCAGCCTGAAGTCTGGCGCATTGCCCAGTGCGTTTTTAGACGATCATGGCGCCTCGTGGCCCTAAGAGGTGGCATGGCCCGCTAAATTCCGCGAGCACGCCACGCAACTCGACAAATACCTCAGGGACGCCCTGCTGTGCATCGAACGCGCGAAAGACCAACCTGTGCCCCATGGTCACGGGCGCACTGTCCCTCGTCAACAAGATCCATGACATGCCAGACCTCGACGAGAACGGCGTCGGGACGGCAACTCCTGAGACGGGGGAGACACTCGGGCTCCAAATGGCCATCCGGATTCAGCCTCTAAGGACTCAGACTCAGACTCAGCGTCGCTGGATCCGCAGCTCGCGTGCGTGTTGTTTGAGGAAGCGAACGGCGTTTGAGGACTGCGCCGATGAATTGTAAGCCACGACGGTCTTGCTGTATGGAGAGTTATGCCAGCGCAAACTTTTTACCAGTGAATAGGGGGAAGAATTAAAGCCGATGCAAGCCTACCATTACGTACTGGCGGCCCCGGGACCGGTTTTTAAAATCCCTGTTTATATATGACTTTTGCTACTAATAGAATAGTTACTTTTTTAGTGGCTTCCAAGCTGGCTAATTCTAGAATATCCAGAGTATACTACCCATATCACACGAAGATGCCTCCCGGGTACCAAGTCCTTCCCTAAGCAATTTGCTGTACGAACTAAGGACTAAAGCCCTCCTCACTAGGGACAGAAGCGCCGATAACACTAGTAGGTGTCTTAGCAAGCGCACTATTACTATATCGCTTTAAAGCTATAAGGTTAGAGGCGCTGTTTTAATTGCTAATAAAGATATAGTTACCTCCTATACTTAAGTAAATTACGCGAGGAAGAACGCCCTAAGTAGAAACTATGCTAGCGAATTATAGCCTAGGCGATCTAATCTATAATTAAGCTGGCTGATCTTAAAATAAGTAATAAAGTCGGTTATGTTCCCTATTAAATAATTTGATATATATAAGTCTTAGTTATTAGGCGAGAGAACTATAGCACCTATAGCGGCAGTAGTTCTATTAGCAGGAGGAGAGTCTATACTAAAGGTTGAAATACTTTGGGCTTGTTTTAGTGCTATGCGATAGGCTTAATACTCTACCGGGTAGATAATAGCCTTGTTACTAATCTCGTAAATAACGATATAGTATATAGCCTTATTTACGCTTTGCGGGTAAAAGACAGCGTGGCGTGGGCTATAGCCGCTCGGTTTAATATAAATATTATCTACTATCTTATATATATTATTTTTAGTATTAATAATTATAATAGAGTCTATACTAAGGTTATTAATAATAAAAAAGCGATTAGTTAGATTAAGATTTACCTAGTGGGGATAAGGAGCTACCTAGCGGTTTTTATTTAAACCTAACTTACTAGGAGATATAATAGTCTTAATAAAGTCTAACCCGCTATTCTTAATATTCTAGATATTAATAGTCCTATTGCTATAAGTAGAACTAACAAGACAGGTCTTATTAGTATTAAATTAGAGATAAATAATGCCCGAGCTAGCCTTCTCTTACTTCTTTAGCTTAAGTCTATTATTTCTAAGATTAAGTTTGAAAAGGCAGAGGGCAGCAGAGGACTTGTCGACCGCGTAGAGTCGGTTAGGGGAAGTAAAGGCTATCTACGAGGGAATGCCAGGGACTTTCTTATCTAGCGATAGAGAAAACTTGGTTGTAGCGGTAGGAAAGAAATCGGCCACATAGATATGTCCCGAGTTGCTAAGAAGGATGCGAGCAGTAGTGGAGGAGGGGTTTGCGGCACGACAAAGGGGTTAGATTGTAGCAGAAGTAATGGCTATAAAGAGCACGGTAATATAGTATGCAGCGGCTTTTATGATGACGGTCCTCAGATGATGCTCTGAGCTAGGCAATTGAGGAAGGATGTGACGAATAGAGCTATGTTTGACAAGCGCACGCGGCCATATATAGGATAATGCAGTAGTCAGTTCAGGAAGCTGCGTCTGGCTGCCGGTGCCTAAACAGGCCCCTGTAGGATACATATCCAATGGGAGTCAGTGCTTCCCCGGGGGTGCCTGTTGTTGCAACTGTGACCTGTGGGGCGGTCACTAGAATGGCATAGCAACTGTGGTTAGCGAATCCGGCGGTGTACCCTGAATAACTATGAGGGTGGTGGCCTAGCGGAGCCAGAAATGAACAAGCAGATGCCTTGGCTAAGGCAGGTTTCTACTCTGACTAGTTAACGCCTAGGGGAAGATATCTGCCCAGAACGGTATAAGCCGCTGCGCGTTAAAGTAACGACTAGGGTCATCCCCCACCTAACCGTGACCCCACCTAACTGTGGCCTTTTTATACTAAAAGTAGACTATAAGTAATAAGTATAGTAATCCTTTTAAAATAGCTATAAAAAGAAGGAGACTAAATTATAAATTTAGAATTTCTAAAGCTTTTTTCTATATACTTATTTACTTTATATATATACTTTAGGCCTTAAACCTTAAAATCCCTAAAAATCTCTAAGATTTAAAAAAGATATAATTTATATAT
>JAJODA010000227.1:0-61719 GCA_021730345.1 Fusarium cicatricum | reverse complement strand
GTCCAGGGGCTATCAAGCCAATACTAGTCGGCGATGCCTTCAGGTATACAGTCAGGGCCCCTGACTCTCCACATTCCCGCAAGATCCAAGCCCTGCCATCCCTACCCTGCCCTGCCCTGTCCGCCTTGCCTCGCTGACTCCCGCTAAGCCAGCCTGGCCCGGCCCGTCAACCCGCCCATCACCTACATAGCCTCTCCACTTATATCGGGGTCTCGACCTCTACAACTCATTTCTCACACACCGACACCGAAACTCTCGGGAACCGATAGGTTATTTTTCGGGACAATGATACACCGCACAATCACTCTCCGCATGATGGTTCAATCTCGGAGCTTATGATCCCCCCCGCTTTCGGCCAGTGCCCAGATGTGTCTCAAGACGAGGTAACCATTTTGTATTGATTTTGCGTCGGAACTCCTCATAATGGCTTAGCAACAACCTCGTTTAGTCTCCGGATATCTTCCCTCAGCCCCTTGATCCCTCCTTTGTCTGACGGCTCGCAACTGATTACCTCCTATCTCATGACAAAATCTAGTAGCTGAGGTGGAATAGCCTTGTAAGATGCCTTGACCTCGTTTCTCTTACTGCTTTGTGTTATATCGCTGCACGGATTACTCAGTAAGAGTTCGATCTTGTCGATGAGCCGAACCACAACCTGATTGAGGACAATGATCTGCAGATCAGAGTCTTGCTGGATTGACACTCCGCTGATCTCAAAACCTGATAACGTGAAAAGACTTGTTTGGCGGCATGGCGCATCCAAGGCGGCACGAATGACGGCAAAGACGTCCCGACAGAGATGGACAAGGTTAAGGTAGCAAGATATGGTCAACAAGCTCGTTGGAATATCGAGTAGGTCAATCTGAGTTGAGCCGTTCCGCCCGCTAGTTTCTGACGGTGACGCCTTTCGTTGTGAATCGTTGGGTTCGGAGGGAGGCATCATTAGGTCGACGTTGCTAGTGTCTGCATGGGCTAGTGTCTTATCCGAGCAGAGCTTCCCGTGCGTCCAGGAGGTGTTCTGTAGTGGCATATGATGACTCTGAGAGTTATACATCGCGATATGGTGTGCCGCCTCATTGCAGGAACTCAGATTTGCAGAGCCAAGAATATCCAAGAGCAGCCCATGGAACGTCTGCAGCCCCTGAAGCATGAAAACTGTAACACAAGAGAGACTGTTGCTTTTGACAGCTGGCTCAGAAGGGCTGGGCCCGGTATTTGGATATTCCTTTGACATTTGGCTTGCGATTTCCGATTGGCGTCGAAATTCTAGGTTGAGAGTTGACATCTTTGCAACAGACTCGTGCAGTATCGAAGCAGCGTCACTTCCTACTTTTCTCCCCTGAATGTCCTCAATACACGGCTTGTCGACTGCCATACGGGCAATCGGGCCAGGCTCGATGGATGTCGACGGGGAAGATTGCAATGATCCACTTCTTTCTTCGGTTCCGAGCTCGGACATGCCAATGTCGGATACATTTTGGGGTACCTCTGGGGAGATGCAGAAGTCGAAAAGATTGCTAAAGCAGTCTTGCGAAAGAGACAGATGTAGTTGATCGCCTTGAAGCGCGGTGTCGTGGAGTCCGAAGTCCAGAGGCCCTTGATGTTGCACTCCCTGCATCAGATTGGAGTCAACTGTCTCGTCCGAGTCATGCCCTACCCAAGCATGGCTGTTGGTAGAGAGACTCCCGGGGGAAACTTGAGATAGTCTCGGGTGTAGATCAGGCGACGTTGATGACGGTGCTGATTGGGACTTGAGCGTCCTGTGTGAAGGTTCTTGGCGCGCCTTATCCGCGCGTTGGGGACGTCCCATACGCACCGAGGGGTCAAAGATGCAGGTTGCACCGGCCTTCTGGCACCTCTCACAGGGACTAAGGGGGTTCGACGATCGGATGCACCGCAGCTTTTGGCCTCTGCACCTGTCGCAGGCCAGCTGTTGGTGTGATTGCCTGGATTTGGCAATCCCTGACGCAGATCTAAAATTAGAGCTGCGATCCGAGGTATCTGATCTTGTCATTCTGAGTGCAGCCAGATATGTATCATGAAATGCATGGGGAATCAAACGGGAGGGGTTAACACTCGGTTGTCGCCAGCGGAGAATGAGCGGACTTATGTACTTGTTTCTAGGACTTTGTAGGATTCGAGGAGCTGATTCTACAAGCGCCACGAAGGCGCAATCTGACAAAGTACAGTCCACAGCCCATGGCAGGTCGAGAGGGTGTAGATGACCCGCTGAGGCGCCATTGATCCCAAGGGATACGTTAGAAACGGCTCGTCAGTCTGTTACTGTACCTGTACTACTGTATTAGAGGAACTTCTGGGCTCGGGACCGCCCGAGGCCACACATTGGGGTAGCCCACAGCACACCGATTAAGGGTGGTGGGCTTCTTAGGTAGGGCGGGAGAGGTTGAGACATCACCAGCTGGTCAAACAGGTTGTCCGCTTTCAAGCGGACTGTCAGCTCCTAGACAGGCATTCAGTGCCTACGCAGTCTGTCAGCCCCAAAGGACATGTTGACCTTGATGTACTGAAAGTACTTTCGAGATTAGGTAGCAACAGAAATTGCTACCATGTGCAAAAATCGACCTATAACAATAATTGGCTCATGCACTTACAGCTTAGGTATATAAGAGACTTTCGTTTTATTGAAAAGGATATGAACTCAACTGAAGACGAGACATTTAATAGATGTGGCGGGCTGAAACACTATCGCCACAAATGCTCAGCTTGTCTGTTTCTAGCGAAATGCCAGACTTAATGACTAAAAAGAAAGTTCATAATAGCGAGGAGATGGATGGTAGACTGCCTCGTGTCCCGCAGAGCGTCTTATCGTTAGCAGATCCACCTCCAGCCCAGTCTGACAAAAAAAGGTTCTAGAACCCGCATTAGGAGGAATATAGGCAGTTAAGACATGATCTTCTTGCTTACTGTGAGACATTCTGCTCGTATGAAGTACTGGCCCCGGAGTTTCTGAGTCTCCGCATAGATACATCAGGGTACAAAGAAATAGCTCAATCGTAATCAGAGGCTGTCTAGTCCCGTATTACAGCGGCCCCCAACTGCTTTGCCTCTTATTACGGGGGAACCTAAGCAGAGATAACTGTATCTTTTACTATGACTTTTGAATGTGGTAACCCCTTGCTCGTGACCTGTGAGATATCTTAGGAGTGAGTAAGGACATACTTAAGATGTGAACTATTTATACATAGCTGGACCATCGAAACAACTACCGAATATTCTAGGCCAACTTAGGTGTAAGATGATGTATCTTTGATCGCTAACTATCCGATTGGCTCAAACCCCTATCGCGCACAACCCAGCTTTGCCACCCTAATTTGCTCTGAATGTGTTACGTAGCATAAGAATTTAGGTGCATTGGCGCAACGGGATTGACGTTGGATCCCGTCACGCTAACGGCAGCAACGATCCCGTCACGCCAATATCCCACGAGGCGCTCAAGCCCTTCCATCTGTTCAGCTACCACGTGATATTGCATCCCTTCACAGTAGCGGAGCTGAGTATCGAAGGGAGGCCCCAAACTCCGCTTCTCCGCTCCGCTCCAGCTGGGTCAGCCCGCTCAACAGTGTTCTGCATCTATACAAAACCTCGCAAAACTCCCATGTGAGTTGAGCTGTTGTAACTAATCGTTTCCCCAACAATCTTGTCTCTGCCCCTGAAATACCATGGCTTCAGATACTGGCGCAACCGTCGCCGCCACAGTGGCTCCGCTACCGGCCAACAACAGCAACACCGCAGCTCTTGCCGGGGACCATGGCCACCGTACTGTTGCCGACGTTGAGCGTGAGCAAGCAGCCGTTGGAGAAGCTGTCGATGTGGGCCTCGTCGCGCCTCCTCGCACAAAGAAGTCGTTTGGGTTCTACGCCATCATCGTGGCCCTCGCCTTGTCAGGCCTGTTGACTTCTCTCGAGGCAACCATTACATCTACCGCTCTGCCAACAATCATCGCAGACTTGGGAGGTGCTGATCTCTACGTCTGGGTTGTCAACGGATTTTACTTGACTCAGTACATTTCACTCCCAGCCTTGCGCTTCGTTTCTTCTCTGACAAGCAAACCATAGGACTGCGTTCCAACCACTCTTCGGACAGGTTGCCGATATCTATGGTCGGCGATGGCCCATGATAATCAGCACGGCATTTTTCATCCTCGGCAGCGGTCTCTCGGGCGGTGCGAATAACATCGACATGATGATTGCCGGGCGACTAGTTCAGGGCATTGGTGCCGGTGGTGTCAACGTCCTCATCGAGATCATCGTATGCGATATACTTCCACTTCGAGAAAGAGGAAAGTATCTGGGTCTCATGTTCGGCCTCATCGCTCTGGGTACATCTCTGGGCCCTCTATTCGGTGGACTGATTGTTCAGAACACGTCCTGGCGCTGGGTGTTTTATCTAAACCTCCCCATCGGCGGAGTAGCACTGGTAACCCTGTTTGTGTTTCTCAAGGTCAGGTGGGACGATTCACCAAACTACATGAAGCGGTTGGAACGCATCGACTGGATCGGAAACACCATCTTTATCCTCTCTATCATCTCTGTTCTCATCGCCTTGTCCTGGTCGGGCAGTAAATATCCGTGGTCATCGTTCAGGATCATTGTGCCGCTCGTCATGGGCTTGTTAGGGTTTGGTCTCTTCGTGCTCTACGAGCTCTCCAAGTACTGTGTCAACCCAACGATGCCGCTTCACCACTTCGCCAACCGCACGTCAGCAACTGCGTATGGCCTAACGTTCCTCCACAGCATCGCGGCCATCTCAGTCATGTACTTCCTCCCCGTCTATTTCCAAGCCGTACAGGGCGTTTCACCCAGCCGTGCAGGCATCCAACTCCTCCCAACAATCCTGGTCCTGATTCCCGCTGCCATTGCCGCTGGCGGCTTGCTGTCAAAGCTTGGCCGCTACCGCCCCATTCAGCATGTCGGGTTCGCCCTCATGGTCATAGGCTTCGGTCTCCTGACACTGCTGGGATCCAACCCAACAACAGGAGAATGGGTTGGCTACCAAGTTGCCAGCTCGGTCGGCACCGGTCTTGCGATCCCCGTACTTCTTCCAGCTGTTCAAGCAGCCCTCACCGAAGCTGATACTGCACTCTCCACTTCGACTTGGGCTTTCATCAGGAGCTTTGGGCTGATCTGGGGTTCCACTATACCAACAGCCGCTTTCAACAATCACTTCGACAAGCTTCTGTACCGGATCAAAGACCCTATTGTTGCAGAACAGCTCGCACACGGCAAGGCGTATGAGCGTGCTACAAAAGCCTTCATGGAGACCATCACAGATGCTGTAACAAGAGCACAGGTTGTCAACGTCTACGTTGATTCCATCAAGACGGTCTGGTGGGTTTCGATGGCTTTTTCATTGCTTGCGTTTTTACTTGTCATTGTCCAAAAAGAAATCCCACTCCGAAAAGAGCTCGATACCGACTTTGGTATTGACGAGAAGGTCGCCGCTAAGAAGGCTGCTGACCCTGAGAACCTGTCATCTGGAACCAGATGAAGGCTTTGTGGTATTTCAATGACCGGTACGACGAAAGTTTGACTGTGGGGCAAACACGATGATAGCAGTGTGCATTTCCTTTAGTTGTAAACATATTTACAATGACAAGGACAGTCTTTACTGGAACAGTTTTGGTTCAATTTTTTCATTGAGAAGAATACGACAGCAGTACTACGAGAACATTTCTCTTGCTCTCCGTCATTGAATTACTGTCGTCCTTGTCGTAACCGTGATGTGCATATTTAGGGCGACTACTACAGGGTAAGCAAAAACACGCAGCGTCGCGTCGCGTCCTGCCCTCGCAAATGACACGCTGACGAGTGGCTGGGGAATCCTCCAGGAGTGGGAGACGGCGACCAGGTTGATCGGGTCAGCATGAGAATAGGTTTAGCTCGGGACAAGGAAAGGATACGAACAAAGCAAAGAAATGACACGAGATTGAATGTCAAACGCCTCAAACACGGATTAGTTGAAAATGGTTAGATACTGCAGGGGGATAAAAACTACCGAAAAGGCAGAAATTGCCGATCTGAAAAAGTGCCGATAACCCCCGTTCAAAAATGCCGGCTATTCCTAATCCGGTGTGAGTCGGTGTGAGCGAGAAGAGCTATTCAAGTGCACAGTCGGGATATTCAAACAGTGCAGAGCTCATGGTTCAACAGGGAACAACTCGACGGCGTCTGAATTCTTTTGGAGCAACACGGTTTAGAGGGACATGGACGTTTCTCAAGCGCAGCACGTCTCAGCCTTTGTATTTATATATAATCATCGACTTGTTTAATATATGCCATTGGCAGCTCTTAACGCCCCGGTACCTAGTACATTCAACCTAAATCATGTATTCCTTTTCCACCTCATTCATGTTCGACTTCGAACTCACCCGAATCCTCGGGAGCACTTCAAGCGGTGGGTGCGATGTTGGCGAGTTCAAAAGTGCCGTCGACAAGATAAAAAAGCACGACGCTGAGTCTTGGTCTACGGCATGGAAAGAACAGGCAGAACGGGCCGAGGAGATCGGCGACGACGCTGCCAAGGCTGGCTTCAAGGTACTAGCAAGAAACGCGTACCTCCGAGCATCCAACTACTTTCGCGCCGCGTCGTACTTGTTCAGCAACAATGATGAGAGAGTCATCGGTCTATCCGAAACTTCGATCAGCACCTTCAAAAGAGCAGCGGCTCTGATGGATGGCGAGGTTGTGTTCGTGGAGATCCCGTACGAAGCCGGCTTGACTCTTCCTGGGTATTTGTTTCTTCCGCCTCCTGATGCGCGATTGCCTGGTAAGATCCCAGTGGTCTTGTACGCAGGCGGAGCAGATTCAACAAAAGAAGAGTTGTACTTTTTGTACGGGCACACAGGCCCTCAGCTTGGCTACGCCGTTCTCTGTTTTGAAGGCCCTGGTCAGGGATTACTCCTCAAGAAGTCGAAGGTACCTCTAAGGCCAGACTTTGAGGTTGTCTCAGGCATGGTCTTAGATTATGTCGAGAGCCTGTCCCGCCTGCGGCCTGAATTAGAGCTGGACTTAGGGAGGATTGCTGTGGCAGGAGCCGCAACTGGTGGATATTTCTCCCTTCGCGCCGCCATCGACACCCGAATCAAAGCATGCATATCTGTCGACCCGTTCTTCAGCTTGTGGGAGTTTTCCTTGACTCGCTCTCCTCAATCATTTGTCAAGCTGTGGGACAGTGGGTGGGTTGGCGATGACACGTTCAATGCATTTACAGAGACGTATTGCAACGGAAACTTCCAGGCAGGCTGGGAAATGATGCTGGGTAAGACCAGCATGGGCGTCGACAAAGCAACCGCAATGCTGCGACGTTTCAAAGACTTTTCCTTGGACAACAAGAAGGACGGGAAGATCCTAGACAGAATCACCTGTCCCGTCTTTATCACGGGCCCAGGCGCTGCACAAGTCATGTACACATCTGCCGATGAAAGCACATTCAAGATTCAGAAAATGCTTACCAGGGTGCCTGAGAGCAACGTGGAAGTCTGGGTGCCGACGGATGTGGCAGAAGGCGGGTTGACAGCCAAAATCGGAGCCTGGGCGCTCTTGGCGCAGAAGAGTTTCGTGTTTCTGGATAAACACCTCGATGTCAAGCGACAAGCACTGTAATCCATAGGGTCGAGGTGAACATGACTATACACAGTATTACTTGGGTTCTTTCCACGTATGTATGGCTAGCTGATTGTAATTATAACATTTAAAACTGTCCCCAGGTCTTATGATCAGTATTGAATCTATTAGCAACTGTGTTCCTCATTATTGTAGAAGCAATTTGTTCTAAGGGAGCAGCACGGTGATTACCTAGCTCTGTATCTACTTACCTTATCATTACGATAACCTACGTCTCCTAACTTGTCTTTACTATTACACCTCTAGGTAAGTTTATACATACAAGTAAGAGTGCCTGTAATAGTATTTTTCATCTCTAATCATGATAAGCAACCGACATGAGTGCCTTCTTAGCCATATGCAACGAATAGTTTATCATAAAGAAACTACTACAGGGAAGTTGCAAGTAGAATATTGGGTCACTAGAACTAATCAAGTAAAGCCATTATACTATATACCCCGTAGCTATGTGGCTCAGAGCCAAACTTCACGATATGTAAACACGAATCTAATATTTGCAAGACCAGCCCAAAAAGCACATCAGCAGCGGAAACAAAGAAAAGACTGAACACTCCCCCAGTACCAACGCCAAACTCCAGCAACAATATAAAGCCGAGATAAAAGTTCCAACCATAATATCACCCTCTTAGGATAGTTGAACAAGGAACTACTGCCCTCCGTCTCCTCTGATCAATAACTTCTGTCCAATCTGGAGGCCCTGCCCTTTGTCTGCCGAGCGCAAGAACTCGCCAACCAGCGGGTTCATACCCTTTTGAACAGCCTCTTCTACCCAGTCATGCATTGAGAGCGATCCCAACTTCTTTCCCTGATCAGGCCCCAGAGAATCCCTGACTGACTGCGCTGGGATCACCTTCTCGCCCGAGTGGTGCAAGAACTCCACGTCGGTCCTTGTGATATTGGCCGATCTCTCCCGCAAGACAGCCCGGACAATTCCATCAGCGGCATTCTCAAGGCTGATGAGATCCACATAGCCACTCCAACTACTAGAGTCTGGAAGGGCGTTGATGATGGATGAATACTTGACGACATTGGCCACAATGTCGTTGCCCCCAGCCTCATTACCAATGATCGACGAGGGCCGATGAATAAAAGTCGGGAGACCAAGCTGTCTGTTTGCTTTCTCGAGAAATACCTCACTCGCCCACTTTGAAGCTGCGTAGCCATCAGGGAATGACGGACCAGGCACCATGTTTGCAAGCGATACAGCAGTAAGAGAGTCGGTCTTGTTGAGCTTCCCTACTGTTCCAGTGGAAATGAAATGAAACGGAATGTTGCGGGGAAGTGCAAGCCTGACAAGTTCCTTTGTGGAAGAGAGATTGGGGGCTCTGAGGGAGCTGTAGGTCTTTAGGAAAGAAACGTCTGCGCCGTTGTGGATGATGGCATCCGCCGACCCGAAGATGGAGGCTGCTTCGGCTTCTGATAGTCCACAGCGCGGGAGTGATAGATCACCATCGTAGCACGTAATCTTGTCTGAATCGCCAAATTCTGCCAGTTTCTCCCTGTTGCGTAGAGCGATGCAGTGTATCTTGCGCACGCCGGGGGTTTCTGCCAAGAGCCGAAGTATGCCTTTGCCCAGAAACCCCGTTGAACCGGTAAGCACGATGGTTCTGGGAGAGCTACCGCCCTGCTCTACATTCTGCTGCGTGTTGATCTGGGCATAGTCAAGTGGGACTCCGGTTTCCATTTCCCAGTCAATCTCGGCTCCGGTGACCACTGAAAGATCCTGGATTGCTGCTGCCATGGCACCAAGGGTGCTATGTTCAAAGAGTCGTAGCAGCGGGAGATGGACCTGGAACTTTCTTCCCACCAGCTCTCGAAGTTCGACAAGGAGCATTGAGTTGCCACCGACGTTGAAAAAGTCCGAGGTTTCATCAATCGTGTAGACCTCCTGCATCTGTTGTGGTAATACCTCTTCCCAGATCAGCACTAGCTTCGATTCCGTTTCGTTGAGCTCCCTTGTTAAATTTGTTTCCTGCTTCAACGTTGTGGGGATAGGAAGAGTCTGAAGTGCCTGCCTATCGAGCTTGCCCGAAGAATTGAGTGGCATGGCGTCGATCGAGATGATAGCTGCGGGGTGCATATACTGCGGAAGAGGAAGTGAAGCAGCCATCAGGCGAAGGAACTCGGGGGAAGCGTCGGACGACAGAACAGCATGAGCAACAAGAATGGCTGGATCGCCACGAGGGGTGACCACGACCTCTTTGACTTGCCCCTTGGCAGCGTCTAAGATTGACTGCTCGATGTCTTGCACTTCGATGCGTAAACCTCTGAGCTTGATTTGTGTGTCTCCCTCGATGCGACCGAGAACGTCGAGGGTGCCGTCAGGCCTGAGTCTTCCCTTATCTCCAGTTCGATACATCCTGTTCCAGCCCTGGCGAGTGGCGAACGAAGAGGATTGGGGATCTTCGAAGAATCGCTTTCGAGACTCATCAGGGTTGTTCAAGTACTCAACAGCTACACCTGCACCAGCAATGCAGATCTCTCCGGCGAATCCCACTGGTAGAGGCTTCATGTCTTTATCCATGATATAGGTGGTATAGTTAGGGAGAGCTCTGCCAGCTCGGACATGCTCAGTTCCAGGAGTTGTGAGACAAATTTCCAATTCATTACATGACATTGTGCCTTCGGTCGGGCCATAGGCGTTGATGGCATGGAATGGATGAGGAAACTGTCTTTGAAGGGTTTGGAAACCCCGTAGAAGATCTGCCGAGAACTGCTCGCCACCAGCCGTAGCAAACTTCCATGATCGACTTTGGAAAAGTTGGTCGGAGCCGTGTCGAAGCCAGGCGAGATACTCAGATGGAGTGGCACTGGTGTAAGTGATCTTGTGGCTTAGCACAATCTCTGCAACTGCAACAGCGTCCTTGCGAAGATGCTCAGGAACAATGACCAGGGTTCCTCCATTAGCCAGGGCCATGAAAATCTGGTTGAGAGACATATCAAAGCCCACAGAGCTCTGGTGCAATACTGTTTCGGACTCAAAGCCGTGTGTCGAGACAAGAGCCTCCACGTGGTTGCGAAGGCCGCCGTGGGATAGAACAACGCCTTTTGGGACCCCGCTAGTTCCACTGGTAAAGAGAATTGCGGCTGGATCATTAGCTCTCATAGTGACCGCACAGCTGACTTGCTTCTCGTCTGGATGATTGGTAACGTCGATAACCGTGGTGGATGATGAGATACCAAGGGTTCCGGTGTGTGCGGCCGTAGTTCCATCTACCAGCAGCGCCAGAGGCTTGCACTCTGCGACGATCACGCCAAGTCTGGCCTGGGGAACATTGCTGTCCAGTGGAACGTAGATGGCTCCGATCCGTAAGATAGCAAGTAGGGAACAGACAAGGTGGGAGGAGGCCTCTTGATAAACCGCGACAACTGATCCAGGCATTATCTTTGCCCTAAGCAGTGCAGATGCAATCGTTGTGACTTGGGTATCAACTTGTTGGAACGTCAATGTCGTGCCACTGGCTTCCTTGAGGGCAATCCTATTAGCATGTTCTGCAAACATGGCATCGATGCGATGAACCAGAGTTTCCGGCCAGCTAGACTGCATAATAGGACCTAAAGGTTCTTAGTAAGTGAAAATTGAAGACTGTAGTGAGGCTTACCTTGACCAAGCTGGATAGCGTCGTTAATCTCCTCTCTTGAGAACGATGAAATCTCTTGCAAAGTTTGGGTGGCAGAGCGTGAGAGATCTGTCAAGAGATTGCAGTACAGGTCCAGTGCTCGAGCGGCTTCACTCTCTGAGTACAGGCTCTCTTGCAGCATCAAAATGATGCGAGTGTCGGATCCTGGGTTTTCGATAATGTCCAGAGAGATGTCGTAACCAGCTCGCGGCAGTGAGATGTCCCTTGTTTCACCTTTAGCCTTGCCAAACGTTCGCTTTTCACTGACTCCCTGGCGGTAGTTGATGAAGGCTTGGAATAAAGGACTAAAGGCAGTCGACCTCTCAGAGTCGATATTATCCAGCATCACATCGAATGGCAGCTCAGAGTTGGCCATTGCAAGATAGACTTTCTTGCGAGTGTCTTTGAGAACACTCTCAAACGACTGCTTATCATCAAGATTGAACCTCAGGGGCAGGAGGTTCAGATACATCCCGATGCTCTGCGCGACTTGATCGTTCCAACGATTGGCATCTGCCATACCAATGTTGACATCACTGTTGCCAAAGAGTTTGAACAGAAGTACCTCAAACACTGCTAGATAGAAGTGAAAGATGTTTGCCTTCAGTTCGCGACAGATGGTGCTAATCTGCTTTGCAAGCTTGGAGTCGACGCTGCGGCTCACGGACATATGCCCGTACTTTGAAAGTGCTGTGCGGTTCTTTGCTGCTGCAAAAGGAAGGATGGGGAGAGGAGCAGGTGGGCTTGAGAATTCCGACTTCCAGTACCTGATCTCCTCCTGCAGGGCTCCAGAATCAAGTTGTTGGCGTAGATTCTCTGAGTAATCGGAATATTGATAGACTTGGTCCGAAAGATCGTCACCATTATAGGCTTTCTGTAGGTCATTCAAGAAAACCTCTAAGCTGATGCCATCCATGATGATATGGTGCGAGCCAATGAGAAGATAGCTCTGGGTCGGTGCAATGGAGAGATGAATGAGTCGCATGCAGTCGCCATGTTCGATGTCGTAGACGTAATTCTTGAGGTTGTCGAACTCTTGCGCAACTTGGGACTCATCGGCGATGGTCTTTTGCTCCAGGTATAATCGAGATGATTCTGCAATAGCCTGCACGGGTTTGTGATCCTCATAGACGAAGAATGAGGTGCGCAAGGCTTCATGGCGAGTCGAAACTTTTCGTACCGCGCTCTCGAGACTGTCAAGCTCAACCGTTCCCTCGATGGATACAGAGATGGTGCTGTTAGCAGTAGTTTGGTCCTCGATCAACTGTTTCAAGAACCAGAATCTCGATTGACCTGGAGAGAGTGGGAAGACGTTTTCGAAGCTGGTCTGTGACATGCTGTTGAGGGAGGTAGCCGACGAGGCCGCTTCCTTGACTGGGTCGTCGCCAAGCTGACTGGGCCCCGAACTAACCTTTTCTGACCAGTCTGGCACTGATGGCTCAACTGAACTGGTTTCTGGTTGCACTGGGGCTGTCTCATCCGTTCCAGCAGTCTGGGAGGGATTACCAAGCTTCGGAGTCAAGCGGGTAGGCATATTCTTGACTGCGAAGTCAAGAAGCTCTGCAACTGTGCCTCCTGACAAAACTTTGAATACGGGTATCTCTGTTTCGATCTCCTTCAAGAACCAAGAGCGAATTTCTACAGCAACCAGAGAATCAATGCCAAGGTCATCTGTTGCAGCAGTCAAGACTTGAGATTTCTCAGTCTCGGCTGGAAGCTGCAGAGCGACCTGAAGTTTCAGGTAGAAGGAATCTGTAAACTTTAGCTTCACTCCATCATGTATAAAACAAAGGCTCTCACCTGAGATGATGTCAAGAACCTCTTCTTCCGTAGCTGCTTCGAGCAGTCTGATCTTGGCAGATACCGCAGTTGTCTTCTTGTCTGATTTCTTATTCCCGCCATCGTCTGTCTGAAGAAAGTACTGGAACCGAGGAAACTTGGACCATTGAGGCTTGACATCGCCCCTCGCTGTCTCCAGTGCCGTGATGACCTCGGGGTTCCGTCCAGAGAGCGGATGAGATGCTCGGACAGCTTCTGCGAAACACAGATGGAACCCACGCTCCGACATCATCATGAAGCCGGTTTTTTGCAGGGCAGCAAGGATCGACTCCGAGAATCCTCGGTTGATGTATCCCACACCCATGACCGCACCAATGTGAAGAATGGAAGCGGCCAAGCCTTTCTGGCGTCTCTGCGCTGCCAACGCTGACATGAACATATTGGCAGTGGTGTAGGCGGACTGCCCACGGTTACCGGCGATAGCTGTTGCTGAGGAAAAGAAGACAAAGAAATCGAGGGTATTTTCCTGGAAGAGTTCATCCAAGAACACAGCTCCCTTGACCTTAGGGTCCAACACCTTGGTCAATTTCTCCAGAGGCATGTCGAAGAATGAAACATCGTCGAGAACCATTGCGCCGTGAGCGATGCCCGCGATCGGTGGAAAGTCCCGGCGGGTGCAGTTGACGAGTGCGGAGAGGGCTTCCTTATCGGTAATGTCACTTTATCATCAATGTTAGCTATCTGGTAGCGTTTAGCTATGAGCTGAGACTTACTTTGAAAAGACTTCCAATCTGACCCCAGACTGTGCCAACCGCTCGACCCAGTTAGAATCAATCTTTGGATTACGACTCGTCAGCACAATGTTTCTGGCTCCATGGGATACCATCCAGTCGCAGATTGACTGAGCCAAATCACTCGTCAGTCCGAACAGGACATAGGTCCTGTCACCCTTGAAGTTGGTCTCATTGTCAGCTGTGGAGATCTGGACAGGGACCTTGTTAGAAGCGTTCCAATCCACGATGGCTGGGACAGTTGGATCAATTCCATATGGTTCAGACAGCTGGTGCAGCTCGATCAAAGGCAACGACCCTGAGCGCCCAGGCTTGAGAGCTGCTTTCAGCGCTCGTTCCACCACAGTACTAAACCTTTGGGTCAAGTCGGTAATAGAGAAGCCTCGAGCATGCTGTGATGCTTGAAGTCCAGTGATTGTTGTCTGGAGGCATGAATGGGGTAAACATGATGCAATCAACGAGCCAGTTCGCCCGTTTTGGGCACCGCAATCGACAAAGACTGAGACAGCTGAAGGCAGCAAAGACCGAATGACTCTTTTGGGAGAGTACGCATCGATCCTCGTCCGAGGCCTGTCCACTGCAGATGATGACGAGCTGGTGAAGAAAATGGTGATGTTCTTTTCTGAGGCACACTCGCGGAGGCTTGATGCCATCTGTGGAGAAGGTTCGTGAACAAGCAAAATCGAGTCTTTCTGACAAAGGGAGAGAATATTCTCGACCTGTAGTTGAATGTCCAGTCGAGCAAGGAAGTCGGACTCTTTGCCCTCAGCCAACCCAATCTCCAGCACATTCTCTGAAGGGACCAGAGCGTGTGAGCCGTTGTTAGTCGAAATAGCAACAGCCAACCTCTCTGTGGCTTGGCTGATGCCAAGTACCACATATGAAGAATGGGGAAACGCCGCAAGCACTGGCATTACAAGCGAGTGACTGACTCTGATAAGAACATGAGAGCCGGACGCTGCTGTTACTGGATCAAGCATCGCAGCAGCAAGAGAGTGATCAATGCTTAGGGTATAGTCTGATGAAAGACCAGCAACGAGGCTCAGTGGGACAGTCTGGGGGTTCGTCGTGTCGACAATGGTTCTCTTGGCTGCGTTATACCGATCATTGAGGTCGCGGCTATGGTAGACTCGAGAGAGTGAAAGCTCCCCGTCTTCGTAGGCAAGCTCATGCTCGTTTGTCCACAGCATACTGTCCAGACTGCCCTCTTTCTCCCAGACATCAGCGTGACGTAGGCGCAGTAGTGCTTCCAGGAGCAGGCGGGGACTTGGTTTGACACCGCTTTCAAGATCAAGGAATTGCAAGCAAAGGTCGGGATTCTCCAAGACCAGACTTCGTCCTAGGCCGACTGCCATGTTCATGTATGGGCTTTCCGATCGGCATCCTTGTGTAATCCACAGTACTGTCCTCTGTGTTTCAAAAAGTCTCTTTAAACCCTCGAGTGCCTCTGCCGAGATTCTTTTGAAGATTGGCTCATCCAGTTCCGTAAGACAAAGGATTGCACTCTTGGCTGAGATTCTCCGTGTGTCGATATCACCAAGGGTATTGAAGACGGTGTGTTTGATGCCTGATCGATCGACTAATGCAACAATCTGCTCGATCAGTCGAATCGTGCTTAGCTTTTGGCCTCCGATAAGCACCAAGTCCGTCTCCTCTTCGGTGGCTGCGTGGAGACTAGCGGGACAAAGAGGCTCACGGAGCATTTCAACCCGGTCGTCGACAGCTTGGGAAACGATAACGTCAAGGGGATAAGGCACCGCATCGTACTCGGGCGTGCAGGAGTCGATACCAGAGAAGCCGCTTTCGAGGAGCAGCCTATGCCATTGAGACGTCGATACGCAAGGAGATAGTTTTCTGCCATCATTTTGACCCAACCACCAGCCTGGCAAGGCACACATGAGGAATCCAACTCTGGACACATCATTGTTGGAGACCTCTGTCATGATCAGATATCCACCAGGCTTCAACAATCGACGAGTATTCGCCAGAGTTCGATGCAGGTCGGCGGTGGCATGGAGGACCAATGAGGCGACGACTAGGTCGTATGAGTGCTCCTCGTACCCTTGTTCTGCTGGGGTCTTTTCCGCGTCGAAGGTCTTGAAAGTCATCTTGTCTCCAATGAAAGCAAAGACTTCCGTGGCAGTTTCAAAGAAACCGGTCGATATGTCTGTAAAGGTATAGGATGAGAATGAGCGGCCGATGTCTCCCATGATCAGTTTTGTGGCACCTCCAGTGCCAGCACCTGTTGTAATGTTAGCTAGCTCTAGTTATAGTGGCACCAAGTCACCTACCGATCTCGAGGATCTTCATGCGAGGATGACGATGCACAAGCTGTTTCACAGTTTTGCCAAGGAAGATGGAAAATTCCTTCAAACTCAACCCCTCTTCATAGAAGCGATCCAGCATTCCATGCTTGGTCAGGTGCTCAAGAATCGTGGTTTCGCCTCTCAGAACAGCAGGCAAGTTGCCACCCACAGCCATGGCGAGTTGCATATCGACTTTGTGTTGCCACCTAATTAATGATTAGCATCTTACAAGTACTGCGTATTCTTTGAGAAAGGATAGATGGATACTTACTTTGCTTTGACTGGTTCTATATCGGCTGCGGTATCCTCTAGCCACTTCTTCTGAGCGCACTGTCGAGACCCAGCTGCTGTGGTTGTGAGCACATCGTTGAAAAAGTCAAAAAGACAATGGAAATGCCACTCCAAGCCCATTGATCTGCGCTTGTCTTCTGGGAATAGATTAACCACCTGTTTCATGTAGTAGAGCGAAACTCTCTCCATGGCGTAGGCGAACTCGTAATCTTCTTCGGTTGCTCTTTGGCCGCCCATGGCAAGCTCGACGTTTGGCGAGGCGACATTCCACACGTGCTCGGAGAACATGGGCCGATCTGTATCAGCAGACGGCTCGGCGAAAGCTACAACTTTGATGCCTTCCATCTGAACAAGCCCAGTCCCGTTCTGTGCGTAAACCTCAACGTCTCCGTTGAGTTGCTTAGTGGCCAGAGGGTTTCCAGTCAGCTGGGCACTGGTTGTAACGTTACTTCCAGGCACAAGCTCTTGCTGACTTGGGCCAACGTTGACGCGGAAACTCTTGATTCCTGTGGGAACATGTAACTGCTCGAGGCTACCGTCACCTGGCCAGCAATAGGCCAAGAAGATTCCTTGCAGCGCGGAATCTAACAAAGCTGGATGAAGCAGCATCTTCTCGGTGTCTTCATCTCGTTGAGGTACTCGGATGCAGCTGGAGGAGAAGTTCAGCCTTCTTTTGATAGATGAGAGAGTCTTGAAGTCTCCACTGTAGCTGTACCCCAGTGGTTCCAGCGATGAGTAAAATCGATCCTCTGGGATGTCGACAAGATTTGGGAGATCGTCCTTTTTGTATGGAAGCCATGATGAAGAAGTTTCACCAGTTGTGACTATAACCCTGCCAGTTGCATGGGTTGACAACTGTTCAGTATCCGCGCTACTACATGCGTGATAAGTAAACGAAGCGCAGTAGCTTTTGTCACTGTCCTTGGAAATGTTACTCAGGGTAAAAACAGTTTCAATACCAGAGTCCACATCCCCAAAAACAAGAGGCTTTCCAAGGGCAAAGTCCTCCACTTCGATCACGGCGATGTTCTCCCCGTCAGGAACCATAGAGCGAGCAGCCTCAACAGCGGTCGAAATGTATGCTGTTGCAGGGTAAATGACCTGCCCTTGCAGTTGATGGCCCCGAATCCAAGGAAGCTCGATAAGGCGAAGCAGATTCCTCCATCGAATTTCTTGATCCATGATGTCTGATGTTCTGGAGCCCAGCAATGGATGGGGGACATTCTTCTGGGTTAAAATCGCTTTTGATGCCCGCGTTCCATGCCAGAAGAGCTTTTCGTGATCCCAGTGATATCTCGGAAGATTGTCGATTATCTTTCTATCCCGACCTCCCGATGCCAATAAGTGGTACGATTTGAAGTCGATGACGGAAGGAGAGAAATGAGACCAAAAGTACCCCAGGGCACCAGAGAAAGCTTCGATATCATCTTTTCCACGATGTAGTAGACCGGTATAAGGGACACCATTCTTCTGCGCGTCTTTGAGTGTTGCCATGGCAGGTCCCTTCAGTGCTGCGTGAGGACCAACCTCGACTGCAATGTCAAATGCATCTCCTGCACTTGCAGCGGCCTCGATAGCATGAGAGAAAAGAACAGGTCGAACCATGTTGTCTGCCCAGTACTGGCCCGAAAGCTGTTCGTCCTCATCCATCATTCTGTTCTCGTAGGTGCTCGAATACCAGGTGCAGCCACTTGTGGGCTGTCGAGGCTTGATCCCAGCCCGCTGAAGTGCTTCAAGATACTCCCTGGCACAAGCGGTCATGTGCGAGGAATGGTATGCTTTGTCCACCTTTAAGACTCGTGCAAACTTTTTCTCGTCGTCGAGGATCTCCTTGGCCTGTTCGATGGCGTCACGATCTCCAGAAATGGTGATACTAGAAGAGGAGTTGATGGCGGCGACTGACAAGCGATCCTGAAACATAGGGAGATCGCACAGTTCCCTGGCGTCCTCAAGGGTCGTTCCAATGGCCATCATACCTCCAAGTCGGTCAGATGGCGTGAGAGCCGTGAAGAGGCCTCGGTAGTAGGCAATCTTGACGGCGTCTTCTCGACTAAGATGCCCTGCTGCGTAGGCTGCGGCAATTTCTCCCGGTGAATGGCCAACGACAGCTTGGAACCTGACGCCTGCGCTGCTTAAGAGATCAAAAAGAATGATTTGAACCACAGTGCAGAGTGGCTGTGCAATAACAGCAGAGTCAAGTCGAGAGTTGGAAGAGTCGCACACAAGTTCATCCATCAGTGACCACGTAGGACGCTCTGACTCAGGTAGTTCCTGAAGAACCTTGTCCAGGTCTTGAACTATGCGTTTGACATATGGAGAGTTGAGAACCAGCTGTCTCCCCATCGTTGGCCACTGGGCTCCCTGGCCTGTAAAAACACCAAGTGCGCGAGGAGGGTTCGCCGATGCTGTCGAACGGGTTCCGATGGAGGCATTGCCGGTACCAGTAGAGGCTTTGATAAGCTCGTCAATCTTAGCCTCAAGATCCGTTACTGATCCCGCTGCAATACTGGTCCTCACTCCATGGTCGGATCTCCTAGCATATAGTGTGTAGGAGAGATCTTGAAGAGAGATGTCTTGATTCAAGCGGAGGTAGTCCGAGTAGCCGGCCAGCATTCCTTTCAATGACTTTTCCGACGCAGCTGAAAAGATGAAGGGAGTGAATTGGCGAGCCGGAGAAGCTGCTTTCTCACCCTCGGGCGAAGAGGAGACAAAATTCTCAAGAATAACGTGCGCGTTGGTGCCTCCAAACCCGAAACTATTGACGCTAGCACGACGTGGAACTCCATCACTCAGTTTTGGCCAGGGCTTTGGAGCCGTTAATACCTCGAGATTGGTGTAAAACGGCTCAACAGCAGAGTGCAACTGGTTGAACAGCATGTTGGGTGGGAGGACGCCGTGTTGAAGCGCAAGCGAAGCTTTGAGAAGGCCGGCCAAGCCTGCAGTTCCCTCGGTATGGCCAATCACGGTCTTGATGGAGCCAACATAGAGGGGTTCGCCTTGTCCTTTAACACGATCGCCAGGGTGGAAAAAGGACTTGCTGATAGCTTCAGCCTCCTGCAGACAGCGACGTTAGCACGTGACGGTTGATGATTGTCTCTCGAATACATACCTTGGGATCACCGGCTGCGGTTCCAGTGCCATGGGCTTCAAAATACTGACAGCGCTCATTGGGGTTCCTTGGGTCAAGCCCTGCCTTGGCGTAGGTCCTGGCAATGAGATCCGACTGTGCTTCAGAGCTGGGCATGGTGATGCCCTTGGTCCGACCATCCTGGTTGATGCCAGACTCCCGGATGATGCATTCGATCTTATCCCCGTCTGCTATGGCGTCACTTAGACGCTTCAAGATTACGGCGGCGACACCTTCACCACGAGCATACCCAGTAGCGTCGACATCCCACATGCGAGATCGACCATGTGAAGACAGCATATGCAGCTTACTCGCTCCGACATATTGCAGAGGCCCAAGAAGCATGTTAGCTCCGGCAGCGACTGCAACATCTGAATCACCGCTTCGGAGCAACTGAACTGCCTGGTGCACTGCAACAAGACTAGAGGAACAGGCCGTGTCGATCGTCATGCTTGGGCCATGCCAGTCAAAGAAGTATGAGATGCGGTTCGACATGATGCTTCGTGCGTTTCCAGTGGCAGTATAGGCGGGCATAGAGTTCATGTCGCTGTTCAAGTGCTCGACGTAGTCGGCACACATGAGCCCGACATAGACTCCAGTCCGAGAGCCAGCCAAAGATTCGAGCGATAGGCCGGATGCCTCGAGTGACTCGTACACCACCTCCATCAGAAGACGTTGCTGGGGATCAATGGCGTGCACCTCAACTGGTTTGATGTTGAAGAAGCCAGCGTCAAAGTGGCGGTGATCCTGGTCAAGAAAGTAAGATTCCTTGACGTTTGTTGTGCCATGGTGAGACGGATTTGAATGGTAAAAACTGTCGGGGTTGAATCGGTTCTCGGGGATCCTGGTGAGAAGATCGCGAGGCTTGAGCAGAAGCTCCCATAGCTTTGATGGATTGGTCGCTGAGCCGGGAAATCGAAATCCGCTTCCAATGACGGCGATAGGCTCTCCAGCACCACCGCGAGTGTTGTATTGGGTACTCATGGAGACGACTGTGAAGCTTTTGTGGGATACAAAATTCGAAGAGAATTGATCAATGAATAAACTGTCCCAAGTACTTGGATGTCTATCAATAGGCGGATAGAGTGAGGTGGCAGAAAGACGAGGAAATGGGTCAGAAGGATAGCTTGACTTTTAAAGAAACCAGCGAAGCACTTTGCAAAGTTGTTGAAACGAGACGAGATCGATAGTGAGAGTCTGAGTGATGAGAGGCTGAGCTCAGATTGACGAGCAGTGCAGAGCATGGTAAATGTATTTAAAAACAGGACTATCATACCAAGGTGCCACTATTCCGACTAACTGACCACTATTGCTTGACTGTAAAATAACAAGGCGCAGCTGAGGAAAGCTACTGAGCTTACTTCTCCTTGACAACTGGGAACTAGCAAAAAAAGCAAATACAAAATCGGGACGTAAGCCTCGGACCTGAAAATAGTCGGGACTCGGCATGCATTCCTTTTTCTTTCATCGGCCTGAATTGGGACTCGGAACTTCTTCCGGCAGGCCGGGAGGCGGAAAGGCTCGGGAGTTTGAGCTGACATGAAATCCCCGACATCTTATTTGGCCTAGACGCCACTTGTCGGCTTCAGCCCCTTGCTCACGTCAGTCGCTATTGACGTATGATTTTTTCGTCGGCAGTTATACGGATGAATTATACTTTGTCGTTATGTACGAAGATGTCTTGAAGTATTATTTTATGTTCTTTCGCTGCGTGCTTGGTGATTTCGTAGTTAGTGGGTGAAGGTATGGGGTACCGTGTTTTGAGGTCAATGTGAAGGGACTCCAAGGGAGAAAGAAATAGAACATTCAGCACAGGCGTGGAAATCAAGTGTCTCTTGGAGGAATACTTGCTTAAGCCTATGGCTATTTATCTGATCTGCGAGAATAAGATAGCAACACGTCTGACCTAAACAACTAAAATCATTCCATGATCCCACCTCAACATGTCCACTAAAGCACGTAACCAACTAGTTTCATAAAATAAGTCTTGCCTCTTCCCATGAATCCGGCACCATACACAAGCCAAATCTTCCAGTTCTCGATGTACTCTGGCCAGTAAGTTTGTTCTCCTGAGCCTCTTCCCTCGTATTGTGTTCCACCAACCTCACCACCAGTAACTCGGTCGGCAAACCCCGTCATTCCAAACCCGCCTCCGGCACCCATTTCATACTGCGTGAGCATGTGCTGTACTTCAAATTTCCACCTGGTATCCTGGGCAGGCGAGACAAACTCCAAAATATGGCCGGTATTCTTGTCTTTGTACCGACCCGCGACCTCACCGTCATAAACATCTTCAGCCAAGATGTAGTCTTGTTCGGAAATGCTACCGAGCTTCGTGCCCACCAGGAGTTGGTCGTCTTTGAAAAGATGGCCTGAAGAGTACTTCACTCCAGGATCCATACGCGATATCAGATCCCAGTAAATGACAGAGTATGGGCCCGCCCAAGCTCGAATGACCTTCCAGCCATCACAGAGCCCGAGCCAGCCTCGGGTTGCCCAGAGACGAGTAGAGCCGCCTCTACCGGAGAAGGTGATGCGTTTGCCAGAAGAGAGAGTGGCATCAACCTGAACCGCTGCGCTTCCCATGGGGAGACTGTAATGCAACCCAGGAGCAAGCTCGGTTGCACCCATCTTGCCACTGTTTGGCTTCCAGGGTGACCCATCAGCGTTATGAGGAGGCGTGCTAGAAACCATGGAGAAACCGCCCTGAATTCTCCAAGAATTGAATTTGAGCTTCGCATACTTGGAATCCTTGGTGACATGGAAAGAATAGTCTCTGTCGGAACTGTTGAAGACGCCAGCGGTAAAGGTGGGACAGTCGATAACGTATGACTCGGCGAGATAGTCCAGTTCCTGGATAACTGTGCCATCTCCAAGCGTGATGTAGAACTCTACACGCAGATTTCCTTGTCCAAAGAAGGCGTAGGAAGGATCTCTGGAGAAGGCCATCAGAATACTAGACAATCCGGTAGGCGACATGGCATCAAACTCCCACTGTTCCCAGTTTGTCGAGTTGATTGCGGGCTTGATCTTGACCGAGTTGATGTCTTCGGATGGATCTGTAGAGAATGTATTTTGGCCATTGTAAATTTCGAAAGCGGTGGTTTTGCTGATTGAGCACGACTTGTCCACTTCCCATTCATCTTTGAGATGATCAGGGAGAGGTTCAGTGAGAGGAGTTTGTGACACAAAAGCAACTGCAACAGCAGCGAAAAGAGCTGTCAGAGCCACCGACTTCGGCATGACTCCGGTTTGGCTTCTGCGAGATACGAATGCAACTGCGATGGCAGAGAAAAGCGCTGTAAGAGCAAACGTTTTCGACATGGTTGCCAACGCCACTTGTCAAAACGTGGTGTTTGTAGCAAACAAGTAGAAACAAAGACCATAAAAGACAACATAGAAAGGAGATAAAGTAAGACGGACTTGCACATTGCGGATCTACAGATAGGCCTGCATACGCTTGTTGAAATATCCCGAATTACCGACCAGGCCATGGGATAAGCTGGCCGAGTCCATAGCTCCGCTTTCGGGAAAAGTCCCGATGCGCTGGATCAAACTCCCGAAAGAGCCCTCACCATGGCATCGCTACTCAAACGACTGTCATAAATTGGTTCATGCAAGGCTACCTGACATGCGTCTCAGATAGATATGAGCGACAAGAAAGGGTTTTTGTTGATGCCGTGATCGAAAGCCAAGGTGCCAGGTAGTTGCTGATTCTTGTTCTATTCTTTCTCTCTAGCTTCTCCTCTATTTTCTCGGTCCACTAACGCTACATCCAAGCCAGGTACAGGCGATAATCCAACCAGAAAATACGTCAAGATGGCGATTACAGCACTTCCAACACTTCCTGTTTCGCAGAAGGCCGTTGTTCAGTCCAAGAAAAACCCCGGTTCCTTCGAAATATCCACTGGTCGACCGATACCTGTTCCTTCGCCCACCCAGATTCTCATCAAGGTATCCGCGGTAGCCTTGAACCATTGTGACTACAAGATGCCCAGCCGGGTTCCGTGCCCTGGTGCGGTTGATGGTGCGGATTACTCGGGAACTGTCGTGCGTCTTGGCGAGACTGCAGCTCTCACTTCTGGCTTCAAGATTGGGGACCGTGTTGCAGGGGCTCAGATGGCCTCGAGCCGTCGTCGTCCTTGGGCTGGAGCGTTCGCAGAGTACATCTTGGAGGAGGCCGATAGTTCTTGGAAAGTTCCAGACAATCTGTCCTGGGAAGAAGCTGCTGCAGTGGGTTGCGCAGTGACCACAAGTGTGGGAATGGCACTTTGGACTTCATTGAAGCTATCCGGAACGCCCGAGAAGCCCACTCGAGATTCCAAGTACGTTCTCATTTATGGAGGTTCTACTGCCAGCGGCACGTTCGCAATCCAATTATTGAAGCTGCAAGTCATCGCTCAGTCTCTCTCCACGAGCGAAAGCATAAAGGCTCATGGCTGATTATCTTATCTAGGTCCGGCTACAGAGTCATTACCACATGTTCCCCCAAGAACTTCGATCTGGTGAAAGAATATGGTGCTGAAAAAGCCTTCGACTACCACTCACCCACATGCGGAGAAGACATACGCGCATACACCAAGAATAGTTTGGAGTATGCACTTGACATCATCACCGAAGCTCGAACAATTCGCCATTGCTACTCGGCTATTGGTCGTGGGGGCGGCAGATATTGCGGCTTTGAGTTGCTTCCAGACGATCTGATTGCTACGATGCGAAAGTCTGTCAAGGCGGAATGGGTCATGGGGCTCGAAATGACTGGACTCGAGATTGACTTGCCTGGCGGCTATTATCGTAAGGAGAATCCTGAGCTACACGCGTGGTTTACTACTCTGATAAAACGATACGCTGCCCTACTCGATGAGGGGAAGCTCAGGCCACACCCCATTAGGTTACATCAGGGAGGACTGCCAAAGGTAATTGATGGCATTGAGGCAATGAGGCGAAAGGAGGTTTCAGGGGAGAAGATGGTGTATCCAATTTGTGTCTAGAACTAATCGTAGAGGGAAGCGGATTTGCAGCACCTCAATGATATTACTTTCCATGCCCTCGTCTTGGGCGTTGTAATATGTGAGCATTGGGCCATGATGCTTAAATTGGGAAGAAAACTGTGTTCTTTTTTATTGTGGGAGCACCTTGCCTTTGAGAGAGCATCGAGTATGATACATAGTCTAATCTACATCTGATTATTTACCTGCCTTCTCGGGGCCTTTTCTTCATTGTCTGCGCAAACGCATCTGTCCCTTTCCCATTTCGTTCAGATTGCTGCTCCCAATATGAAAGTAACGGTAGTGATTTTTGGTTCTGAGCCCCAGCCATGCCCAATATTGTAAAGCGTGGTAACAGAGGCGTCGGCAAGTCTTCGTGTGCTTCCTCCATGAATATCTGCGGATCTAGCTTTGGTAGAGAGATAGATGGCGGATTTGTGGCCGTTATGGGCGGCACGCCTACCGGTATACGCCCATTAACATACTCCGATGCAGTGCTGGAATGCTGCTTATTGGTCACGTCGAGTTGCTCGCTGAAGTGGTGAATTCTGGGTAAGCCGATCGGGTGATACTCTGAAGGCCGATGTCGAGGTGATGTGATGGCAAAGTTTGGGCTGTGTAGTTCATCGCCGCCGATATCCGTCAAGATTATATCGAGATTGGGAGCATGCCTCGATGCCACTTGGCGTATCGCTTTTCGAGCTGCAGGAGGAGTGTGGTATTTGCTCATGTGGTTCCTTAGAGCTTGAGCAGACACAAGAGGGGGATACTGGCAACCGGGAAACGTGCACCGGAAGCATCTAACGTGGGATCTCTCATGCTCCGAACGGAGTATCTCAGTCTTAAAGCCTAGTGTTGCCCGCGGACAGGAACTTAATCGGCATGTGAAGGCTGCCAATTCAAAGTGAGTTTTGAATAGTTCCAATTCGTCGGCCGAGAGTCCGTGGCATTGTGTTTGATCCAGCAGTGACCTAACAATCTCTTGATAGGATGTAAGCATGATTGAAATGCTCTCCGACACGAATGGGAGTGTTGGGCGCTGACAGTTTTCTTCTGAGACTAAATACAGGGAATTAATCAATTGAACGTCATCCAATGGCGATGCATTACTTACCATGTTCCTGCAAGACCCTGAACTCAAGATTTCTCAGAGACCTCGCCTTCAAAGCTCTTTCCACATGTTTCTGAAGTAAAGCGTGCTGCCGTAGAGATGCCAGTCGCTCATCCGCCAAGCTGACGCCTGACTCGCATTCGCTGAGGGTTGCTGGGACCAATTGCTCTAGCTCATCTGCCAGTTGGTAAGCGAGGGTAATCAGGGATGTGGATGAGCCTGTTTTAATTGCTTCAGTGGACGTAGCATATGATAGCAAGTGTTCAGTCCAATACTCGGTGGCGTAGACATGAAAGCCGTGTAGTCCCTTGGCTTAAGCTACGCCAGCAAGCTATCGTCAGTATTGATGACGCTCTGAAAAGGGACTCCGAATTCTCCAGGGTGGGCGTGTACGTAAACGTCTTGCAGCAAATCGAGTCGTTGCGACTGGTTTGTAATTTGGGGCTGCATTATCACACGAGACATGGCAAGGTACCGCAAGTTTCACGAGAACTTGACAACTGGGCGAATATGGCACAAGGTACCTTCAATGTGCAGCGGGAGATGGCGCCATTGGTTTGCTCGCAATGCTCGTCAACTCTAGAGATCACGGAAACACTTCTTGAAGACCCTGCTATCGCACAGCAGAGCGCTCAGTTCTTCAGCTGCCTGACGTTTGTTTGTGCCGATTGCACGCAAAGGATTGTCCAGGCAGGTCGAAAAATGGCATGTGGTCATAACCCGCGTTGCTCAATGGCAGTTGTATCCACATACGGCAGCGCTCTTGAAACGACTTTAGATAAGGTGCAACCGGAGGTCGAAACAGCCTCCATCAGTCTCCCGTCCAAGGTGGAAGCTCTTATCACAGATATCAAGACTCTACCACCAGACCAGAAATGGTACTTGCACATTCCTCATCCGAGATCAGCGAGGATTACAATCGCTAACTTAGTGCAGCATCGTATTCTCTGCTTGGAGACTAACTCTCGACATTGTCGAAGCCGCGCTAGAACAGGTTTCCCTTCGAAGCGTGCGGTTTGATGGCAAAGTGCCCCAGAAGGAACGACAGAATATCGTGGACAGGTTCAAGACTGACCCATCTGTTCACGTAATGCTCTTAACGCTATCTTGCGGCGCAGCTGGGTAAGTGACCCCCCTAATGGCATTCTTGCCTTTTTGGTACTCCGTGACTTTAGGATAACTGATAGCTTTTAGTCTCACCTTGACAGTAGCAACAAGAGCCTATCTTATGGAACCCCATTGGTAAGCTTAACACCAAGGCCTCGTTGGTATGAGGCTAAGTATCCAGGAACCCAACTCTCGAAGAGCAAGCCCTTGCACGAATTCATCGCATTGGGCAGACGCAAGAGGTGACTACCGTGCGATTCTACGTTCGTGACTCGTTTGAGCAAGTAGGTTACTTGAATCTGATTAACTACTCCTTCTAATACTGCGTTAGAAAGTGATGGAGGTGCAAGAGTCAAATAAATGGCCGGGTTATTACTCTCGCCTCATGATGATGGACAAGCGGATGGAAATCTGGGAAGGCTACAGGTTTGTAACCAGCTATTCTAATCGAGGACCTTTGCTCACTAGTTTGCAGCAGCTGATATCTCTGATTTGAGGAATTACCGGAGCTAGAGTCGTAAAAACTGTTAGGTGACGAACTATGTGGCATGAGGATCTATCTACTACAAGTTCCTCGCACAAACCACCAGCAGCATATACGACTATAGCTCTTGGAAAGTATGGCATTCACGTCCGTTCCACTACAGTCAAGCTGAGAAACGGTGGACTAGTACTCGGCTTCGTACGACGGGAGAATTTCCCTGTTGTATGTTCTCAGCATGCCATTTCTTTTGCGAGTAGACTCTGATCATTCTTGGTGGTTTTTCTCTGGACTCCCACAACTTGCAATTTACCAAATTGCGTAACTTTCCATCCTTGAGCATTCACTATTCGGAGGCAGAAGCAGTTTTAGGTGATTGAGTTGACAAACTATGAAGCTATGCGTGCAGATATATCATGACTCTGCTGATAAATGATGTAAATACAACTTCCACACTTCTTACATGGATCCATTGCGACCCCGGCTTGAGAGCCCAAAAACAAAACATGACAAAACTCAGCCTTCCATCTTAGCCACCGTAGGTAGATCGCATATATTCAAGCGGTTGCCTGAAATCGATGTACCCGCTCATCGGCTCGCCCATATTGTAACCGATATCCTCCAAGGTGGCGTCATCATAGCCCATCTTGACAAGCTTGTCCCAAGGGTTGGCAAGATATTGGTTCTCTCCCTGTCGCAAGTAACCCTTGACATAGAAGCAGCTATAGAGCAAGCGTTCCTCATCGGTGGTCTTGTTAGCCGATGCGCCGTGGTAGACGCTAGCGAGAATAATAAAGGCATCCCCCTTGTTTAGCTCCAGCTGGACCGCCAGACTCTCATCAGGCGGAGTGTTATTATCCCACAGGTGACTCCCTGGGATAAAACGGGTAGCTCCATTGGCCTTGGTGGACTTCTTGCCGGCAACAAACCATCCAATTTGGACATCCTGACCGATGGTGTATTGGTCGGCAGTCTTGCGTTGACACACATTGTGCTGAGGAGTATCGTCACGGTGTAGTCCCTGGTTAGGGGCGCCTGGGCGTACAGAGAAGACGATGGTGTTATCCAACTGAGGCTTTGAGGTGACTTGCTCAAAGTCATCGCCAAACCAAAATTTGGTCTCATTGGTAAGAATGTGCTCCCGCACAGCCTTATACGTGGGATGCTGCACAATCTTTTCCATAAACGTCTTGGACTTGGTCGCGAGACCTAGCACGCGTTTTGAGCGTTCCGAGAAGATGTGGTTCAGGTTATCTTCGTTGCCGTTGGACTGTTGGAAATGACCAAGGAACGGGCGGGTATCAGCCTCGATCTGGTCAAGGTGCTCTTCAGCAACGGCATTGCGGATGATGACGCCTCCGGTCTTCTTTAGGGCAGCAATGATCTCCTCATTGGATGCTTTGCCATATTCAAACTCGTGCACCTCAGGTAGAGGTCGAATTCTGTCGTCGGTGGGCAACAGCGGCTTTCCACCCTGGCTGATCTTGGTGTAGAGATCCTGAGGGGGGATCTCGGGGCTGACGGAGGCAGGCATTGTGACGGGTGAAGCCGTTGAGTATCAAACAGTATGAGAGAGGGGCGAATTGGTGGATATTGTTTAATTGTCATCAAAGGGAGACTTCTGTTCCTTTATATACACCTGCGACACCACTCTGTTTTTTGTCGTGACGCATTTAAACATGGTATTTGGCTTCAACATTACCTTGTCCTCTATTCTGCCAGCTTGGGGTTGTTCGGCACGCGGGTTTGCGAGCGTCCGCAAAATCCGATAGGCCTAACTTTACGTATCTTATCCAACTTTGGAAGGGTACACCATTAAGACAATCTGTGCCGAGTATTGGTTGGCTTATCTGCGCCAACAAAGCGTCATGGCCTGCTCGTTATAGACTACCAGAAAGGGTAAGCGCTTACACACAACGTCAGGGTCCAATAAATGGGCCCAACGGCTACGATGGATGCGAGAAATAACTTATCAGTGATACCCCGGACTTGGCAAGCTTTGCAACGTCAGTCTAGGCCTCGATTGCCAGGATCACAGCGGATCCGCCAGTGCCCGATTGGTCTAGCGGCGCGGGGAAAGGGGAATATCCTGGAGGAGGCGAACTGAGGCCGATGAGACATTATCCTATCTCCTGAGTGATCTTAACAAGGTAGGTAGGCACATACCTCGGTCAGCCATGCCAACCAACATGTGGCTCAGCGCGATCCCAGGCGTCTTATCTTGCGGGCGCTCATCACAGCAGCCGCCCAAACTGCCGCAGCCGCTGTCACTATCGCCGCCTTATCTCTTCACCAGCATATGCATCGATAACCTCAATGTTGGTGCCCTCCCGTCCCCAATCTATGTTTTGGACCTGCGAGTCGCCAAGATGTAAGGGTTACTCGAGACATGTTGTAGTGGAGAGTAAGCCACCTATTTCGGTAGTGCTCGACGAGATAACAAGATATGACAACCATGGCTAGAAAGCCCTCATTCAACGTATTCAGACACTTTGAGATAACGAAAGTCGATAACGAAAGATGCAGGCTCGCGACACGAAGCAGTGCTGTATAGTTCATAAAGCAGGCCGAGTCCACAGATGAAATCGAATCCTTTACACTCATCAACAACACATTCCCTCTTATCCTACACCTCATCATGTCTTCCACCGTTACTATTACCGAGGCCCCTAAAAGCCTCCAGTCCAAGCGCATCCCCATGCCCGTGGAGGATCTTTCCAAGATTCCAGATGACCATCACCGACCCATCCCTGAGATCAGGTCGTTAGATCACGCCACCACGACTACTGATGAGATTATCGATGCTCTCAAAATAGCGGGCTGTGTCATCCTCCGCAATGCTGTCTCGGACGACCAGCTTGAGTCAGTCTACAACGACATCTACCCCTACCTGGGCGACTTCCGTGAGAAGCCAGATGATCAGCAGCATACCGAGTTTGCCCTCGAAACCAAGCGTGTCCTTGGACTGGCGGGCAAATCCAAAAACTACATTGAGACCATCACCCAGCACCCGACTTTCAAGGCTGTTCGCAACAAGATCCTCAACCACAAGTTTACCCAGTGGCATTACGATAAATTTATAGAGATTAACACGCCGCCCCAGCTGCATAATGCTATAATCTTTGCCGTCCGGCCTGGTGCTACACGACAAGAGTTACATCGAGACGATGTCGTCTCCCATCGGTTCTGCTACCGCAAAACTGCTGCCCAGTATGAAATGGGCCAAGATACTGCCATGGCCCTTTTCGTTGCGGGTAAGCCTTCGACCAAGGAGAACGGCGCCACTCGCATCATTCCAGGTAGCCATCTCTGGGACCACCTGACGCCTCCAGATGAGCGCTTGTGCGTCCAGGCCGAGCTGAACAAGGGCGATGCGTTCATGTTCCTGGCTAGCTGCTATCATGCTGCTTCGGCCAACACCTCGACCGACTCGGAGCGTGTATTATACAGCAGCTTTTTCGTGCAGGGCCATTTGCGCCAAGAGGAGAACCAGTACATTGCCAACGACTGGAAGGACATTGCCAAGATGAACTACAGCGATGAGACTCTAAGAGACCTTGGCTGGGGCATGACTGAGCCCTACTGTGGCTGGGTCGACTTCCAGGAACCGTTTGAGTGGCTACGTGCCAAGGACGCAGAAGAAGCGGCTGCAGCTAAGGCTACGGCTGCAGCTCCAGCTACCTCTGCATAGCAGGCGCTCATGTATATCAGGGAGCAACTTGTGCCATTATCACAATCCTGTGCGATTGACGAGGAACGGTGGAGACCAACGGTCATTTCTTTTGTTTAACGATCACTATGTATATATCGAGCTCAATGACAATAGCAGATTGATTTTGGAATTCCAAGTCAGCGAACACATGACAGACTAAACTGTGCGTGCAGCTCACATGAAGACAGGACTGCTATGAACACCAATTCACCCATCCCAGCTGTGCTTGGCACATTCAATCGGATATTCTGACACGTTGGATTCATAGCAATTGCCGATGTCATGGGCCGTGCTACCATGATATGATCAAGTGGCTTGCCTAAGTACTTCAACAAGGCTCCCCGCTTTAACACGAGGACAAGAATACTACCTTCCAATCTGCCTTACTTAGGCTGGGGTAAATGCGGGGAGATGGGAACAACGTGCCAACGTGGGATGGCGGGTTTAACACGAGTTTATGCGTGCGAATTAGATGCCGATCAGTGGAGAGTACTTCTGATCGCACTTGTATAAGTCTATTATGAACGTACTGACATTGGATACTTATCCTTGCTGCGTAGAGAAGCTTCCAACACTTGAGCGGACTCATAAGGCGCCAAGCTGGAGAGGAGTAGCGAATAGTTATCACTTGGCAGATTAATACACGCATCAACGTGGAGTCACTTTTGTTGTAGTAAATGAATTGTCTGAATATTGCATTGTTCTATTATATGATAAAGCATTTGACTAGCAGCCACCAAGGCAGGACTTTAGCTAGTCCAGCACTAATAGTCGAGTGATCCAGCACTTTATATCGTCTGTTGGTCATGTCAGCCGACTGCCGCCCTGTCCAGCCAGGATTACAACGCACCTTTACTTGGGCATGACACCCTCGGCCCAGAGTTCCACGTTGGCGCCGGGCCACATGATGGACTTGACATTGTAGCTAACCATGGTTGGCCGGTTTGTGTCGCAATACTTGTCCGAAGCCTCTCCATAGGCCTTGAGCGTCTCCTCGGTGGGCTCCCCTCCGAACAGATAATGGACCTTGTACACAGCCTTGCAGCCATCCTTGACACCAGCTGCGACCAGCGCCGCGTTGAGGTTCGCAAAGGCCAGCTCATGCTCCTTGAAGGTGTCGGCGGGGATGTTGCCGTCCTTGTCGACGCCAATCTGGCCGCTGATATGCACAACGCTGGCGCCGTAAGGGATGACTGCGGCGTTGGAAAGTTTGGCCATATCGGAAAGGTCCTTCATGGGTCCGGACTCCGGGTTGAAGTACCTCACACCCAGGTCCAGAAGAGGACCTTGCTCGCGGTATTCGTGAGACATGCTTGGAGCGGTTCTGTGGTGGTGGTAGTGTGTGTGTGTGTGTGTGTGTGTGTGTGTTGGGGGGTGTAAGTGTCTTAGGGTAGCAGTGCCACGATCAAAAGGTCAAGTGAATATGTAGTGCAGCACTATCCAAAGGATTCTCTACTAGATGATTGCACCGGCCCTTTTATCCTCGGCTCACTCGTGGTTCTACGACCCCTCGGCGCGTGCGTGGCCTTTTCCGCTTGTCATTTGGTCTCCGAGTCGCGATCCGCGGGCCACGAGACTCCTCTAGGGTTGAAAGTCCGCGAGCATTCGACACACCCGAGGAAGCGGTAGTCCCAAGGCGCAGCAGTGCGGGGATAACAGTCTAGAATGCGGGGCATTGATCGCCTCCCTCCTTATCACGGCCATCAAAACCGGCCTAAGATCCGGAGGCGGGGCCTTGGGGCTGAAGCGTATCCGTATCTGGAGCGTCGTTGGCTGTTATCGCAACAAGCGCGGATATGTTGTTCCTTATCACAGTAACGATCGCCATCCTGCTAGGCTAGACCTGCTGACTGGCTAATCGTTAGCCACCCAGTCCCAAAATGGAGGTTTACAACGAGCTCGGCGTAGATCTTGTCCTGGCAAAACAAGAATGCAGGAACTGGGTCCATGTCAGTTGTCCCCCTTCCGGACATTCGGGATTCTGACCCATACACTTATCGCGATGCAGCTTATGACAGTTGTTAGCGCGAGTCTTATCTCTGTACCACGTTAAAAGCTCGGTCGAGATTACCCCAGCTGGCTCCCTCAATGGCACCTGGCCCTGTTGGCTGGGTCTGCGGGTTTCAGATGGTCCTTCTTTCTCTCCCTCTTCTCCCTCTCATCATACGATGGCGCGCAAAGACGGCGTGACAGGCCGCAAAGAGACAAAGCGAGCGCGTCGGGCCAGGACCTTTACTGGTAAGTGAAAAAGGGCTCAACTGCCTGTCGACCTGATGCTTAAATCAAGTCTTTTGGCCCTACAGGCTGCTGGACCTGTCGTTCTCGGCGCGTCAAGTGCGACGAGCAGCGCCCAGAATGCAATCGCTGTATTCGCGTCGGCACTCAGTGCCAGGGCTACGAGATGCGCTTCAGATGGACCGAGTCCTGGCAAGGTCAAGAATCGTGGCCTCGTCGTCCCGAAACGGCCTCGGACACAATATCTTACTCGACGGAATCGACCTCATCGCCTCCCGGACCACGAAGCGACGCAAGCGACCTTGAATCCTCGACCGCTCGCCCCTCCGAGAGCCAAAGTCTCGCATCTTCTCATCACAACACCCTCGCCAATCCCCAATCAGCAGAGGGGTATGACCTGCTCGGATCCTTCAACCTATCTGAATTGAACCTTGATGGAATCTTTGCCATCACACCCCAGCTCTGTCTCGAGGGCATGCTTACGGCCGACGACACCTCGTTGGCTGATTCGATCGTTGGAAATGGCCCACATACGAGCCCAAGACAGTCTTTAAGCGCTGCTTCTGCTTCATCGCCCGATTATACCAGTTCGGAGCAGAGTGCGGCCGTTGTTCATGAGATTATGGGCGACGTGGACGAAGTATCCCCCGTCCAAGAAACAAGCACATCTTCGCGGCCGATGACGCGACACCTGGACTTTCTACTGATGCCCTCGTATCAACGGCGGCTCGTTCATCACTGGGTGACGCATCTGAGTCGAAAGGTTGTGCTCCTGGATGAGCCTGGAAATCCTTGCAAGACCGTCGTCATGCCCATGGCGCTGCGTGGTTTGTTATCGAACTCCAGAGAGTCCAATGCTGAGATTACTGTCTTCCACGCCATTTGCGCCTGTTCAGCATTTAACCTCTACGAGCTCACCGGCCGCCATGAGGAGCAGGAGCAGATTCTTGCGCTCAAGCACGAGCGCCTTGCTCTAACTCACCTGCGTCACAATCTCGGAGATGCAAAAGAGTCTAAGCGCGAGGCCTTGGGCTTGGCTCTTATGGTTTGCCTCGTTATAGACGCCGTCTCGGGCATGCCCAAGCGCTGGCGCACCCATATCGCCGGTGGGATAGCGTACCTCTCTCAGCTGGGACCCAAGGACTGCGATTCTTTGGAACTGTCGCCCCTCCACAGGCACCTCATTTATATGGCCATCCTCTGTGGATGGGACGTGCCGCCCGCTTGGCTGCGCTTCCTCGAACAACCAGCCGGCCGCGAGGAAATGGTAAGCATGTATGGAGCGCCGCTTTCGCTCTTCCGCAATGTTGCCTTGATCAACGCCATGGCTACCTCTACAATGCCCTGCCACAGAATGACCGACTTGGATTCATTTGAGCTGGAGCTGTACCTCAACTTTCCTCCCTGCAACATACCCGTGCAGGGACAGATTTCAAGGCAGTGTGCCAATGCACTAAATCACATGGCTAATGTCTTTTACTATGCGAGCATTGTCTATTTCCAGCGTACTGTCCGTCAGGTTCCTTTGGAATGTACCCAGGAGTTAGTGGAGAAGGGTATCTCGGAGCTGGAGGCTGTCGAGGCGATTTGCAAAGACTCGGGCGGTTGTAGCACCATGTGGCCCGTTCTAATTCTGGCCGCTGAGTGTGGCAGTGCTGAACTGAAGCTTCGCATGAGTGCGTGGTTTGAGCAAAAGCGAAAGCTAGGCCTTCGAAATGTCGTGATGCTACACAAGCTCACCACGTGCATCTGGTCCCGGCGATCAGATGACAAAGAGCAGTCTGGGTTCAACTGGCAGGAGATGCTATGCGAAGGCGAATTCGATGTGTTTAGACTATGAGTCTTGGAGAGTTATCTCATTGTATCTTTACCTGTGGCAATACGCTTCTGTAGCAGGCATCATGTGTGAGTGCTTACAGCCGGGCCTACAATACCTTGTCTGCGAGATCATTTGCCACAAAGGAAGCTGCAGTTTATTCACGAGTGGTTCCGTGCACGCTACTCATAACGTCCGTGATGATCCCCATCCACAGGGCGAGACCACGCTTGGTTTTCATGTTGTCTCTCCAATCATGAACAGCCTTAAAAGCGAAAAGTAAACAATCACTCAAGATAGCCAGGGGGCCTGGTGTCTGACGTATCTAGGACAGGGGCCCAAAGCTGATCTAGACCTTTGTGAGTATGCTCCACTGATAACACAACCTCTCATCGTTTCTCATATCACTCCGTATCACTAGTTCGGTGAAGCACCGGATATAGAATGCCACTCCTCCAGGGTTCCCCACGACAAGCGACACAGATAGCGTCGCGGGCCAGCCAATCAGGCCTCTCTGATTGTGATGCTAGATACGGGATTGCATGCCAGCGGTTTGCTGCGGCCTCTTTCCCCACAGACCAGCAGAGATTGCTACCATGTCCCACCGGGTGTTCCCAATTCTGTAAACCATGCCGACAGGGTGGCTACGACGATCCGAGATAACGGGCCCATACGGTTATCCTGTCACTGTAGCCTTTAGCCTTTTCAAGTTTCAGTCCCTGGGATTCAACTTGTAGGGTCGGCTCTGTATCATGACGATAACGAACGTGGCTGAACGGATTACCTCCTAATCGGTGCACGCTGCACACTGGTTGACACTCGGGGACTTCTTTCACCCGATATACATGATTATCAGATAGCATATTGACTTATACTTATAGTCGAGCCCATGGTCTACATTGTCTGGACGATCCAAAGCCTCAACAACCCATCTCGTCTTCCCAGAACCACCTGCTTGTTTCAACCTAACCATCCTCCATCATGGTCAACATCACCGAGTACCATGGCGACGCGCCACGAGTCTCTCACACCCCGAGCACCGACGCCAAAGACCCGAGTCTCTCTGAAAAGAAGACGATGAAGGCGAGCGCGGACGATGGCTCAGAGAGCGTCAGCACCGGCTCCGTGGTCAACATTGAGTTGCAGGACACTCCGCTCGAGGATACCATCTGGGCCGAGGCCAGCTTCATAGAGACGGTCAGGACTTGGCCATATGCCGTCACATGGACTGCCGTCTTCTGCTTCCCCATGATTCTGTAAGCTTCCCTTTTCTTTTCCGTCACAACGTGGCGAGTTCCGCTGCTGACCTTGTGCTTCGCTGGCAGTGTCGCCTACAGCCCGGCATTGGTTACATCCATCTACTCCTTGCCTGCTTTTGCGATGGAGTTTGGCGACGAGTTCGACGGGGTATATCTCATCCCAGCAAAGTGGCAGACGGCGCTCTCTACCTCGACCATGATCGGACTGATTGCCGGGGCACCCGTGTCAGCAATACTCATCGTAAGTAGCCACCCAAGAACGAAACACAGTCCAAGCCAACAGTAGGCTGGGCTTGGTGCGTTATATCACAAGCTGACAGCTGTTGACTAGGAAAAATACGGCCGAAAATACCCCTTCATGGTCGCACTGGTGCTCCAGGCCGGTTCCATCTTTCTCGAGTTTTTTGGCACCTCTCTGGCCATGATTCTCGTCGGTGTCTTGCTTCTTGGTTTCTCACTCGGATGCTTCTCCGTCCTGTCACTAACCTATGCCGTTGATGTTGCGCCGTTCCGACTGCGAGGCTTCTTGGGTGGTATGTGGAGTATCGCCATCGTGGCTGGTACCGTCATCGCCATGGGAGTGACGGCATCCGCTGCGACGAACATGACACATTGGGCGTATGATATTGGGTTTGCCATCCAGTGGGCATGGCCTGCTCTGCTTTTGCCCATCATGGTGTTTGCGCCGGAAAGGTGAGTGCATGATCCGAAGGGCGATGAGGGCTTGTGACTAACAACTTTTCTCCCCCAGTCCCGTATGGTTGGTACGCCAAGGTCGTATTGCGGACGCCGAGACTACGCTGCGGAGGCTCACAGTAAAGGGCTACGACATTGCCCCGGCTTTAGCTGAGATCCAGAAGAACGATCGTTTGGAGCAGCGACTCTACGAGACGACATCTTACAAAGACTGCCTCACCGGATCGGATGGACGCCGTACACTCATTGCTTCAGTTGCATATGCCTCCATCAGCGCTACTGGCATAACTTTCTGCGGATATGTCGCCCTATTTTTGCAATGTATGTTCCACCCCGAAAGACGGCTCTTCACTTGAAGGCGCCTTGGGGCCGATGTTGTTGGCTAACGAGATGCGAAACAGTGGTCAACATTGATGCAGAAACTGCCTTCAACTTCTCTTTGGGGGCCTCATGTGCAGCACTTGTCGGCGCCTTGGTTGCCATGTGGTTGCTCGCCAAGTTCCCGCGCCGCAAGATTTACCTCGTTGGCCAATTCGCCGGCGTCGCGATTCTCTTCGCCATTGGCTTCCTTCAGATTCCTCCAAGTTACTACAATAACATCAGTCTCGTATGGGTGCAGTCAGGTCTCATGGCGGCATACCAGTTTCTCTTTGGAGCAGTGTATAGCCCTATATCGTCCGTCATCATGGGCGAGGTCGCCAGTGCGCGGCTTCGATCCAGGACCATTGCCCTCGCAAGTCTTGTACAGGGTGTATCCACGGTGGCTGTCACCGTCATCTTTCCATACTACATCAACCCCGACGGAGCCAATCTCCAGGGATACGTTGGGTTTATCCAAGGCGCCTTCAGCCTGTTGGTCTCGATCTGGTTCTACTTTAACCTACCCGAGACAAACATGCCCGAGGCCAAGCTCAACTATCTATTTACTAAGAAGCTCAGTGCTCGAAAGTTTACCACGTACGACTTTTCCGACCAAGGGGGTGTCTGAAATCCCGTAAAGAAAGGGAGGGCACTTAAGCTAGGGCGAAGTCGATTGGGGGAACAATGGGGCAGGGAACGAACAACAATCCGGAGGACTGGGCGAGACGGAAGATTGGCACAAATATTATGAGACACGTCAAAAAAATGAAACACTCTCTTATACGAAACCCTGCTTAGCCATCTTGCCGTGATTGTACCCAAATAAGCCTGATGTCGATGAGTCCCATTTTTAAAAGGCTCTAAAGACTGCGCAACTCCTAGCGGGCCTGTTCTAGATTGACGAATTTGCAAGCATGCTTCTGGACTATGCATACAAGCCAAGCTATTAGTCAAAGGATCAGGTTCTTACTCCTTCCTTGGGTCAGCCACAATGGCCATGTCCTCACTCATATTAGGGAATAGGGAACATCCGTGAAGTGAGCAGTTGCCCCAACGGTCATCTTGGACTTGATGAGTGGTCGAATAGACTTGGCGCACCTGTAGACGAAGAATTCAGTCAGCCTCAGATCTGACAGCATGTCCGAAGAAAATGTTAGCCAACAGCGTGGCTGCCACAGCATGATCGATGAGCAGCATTGTTATATCGAAACAGTATCCTACTAACAGAGTGTCAGTTGAGTCACAAACCGATTTATTACACCAGCCGTGCATACACTAAGGAAGGCGGCTGATATTAACTTATTGGCATAGAGCAACTCGCAATCTGCTAGTCGTGTTGTATGTGTTTCCAAGCAACAGCTCTTCTCTGTCGCGAGGTCTCTGATGCTTATCACATCAGGCTCTGGATTTGGCCCAGTCAGCCGAGCTCAGCCCTGGCCTCGATGGTAGTTCAGCCGCGTCTGCACAAATTATGTAATTCGCATGCAGGCTGTAATATGAGTTAACTGAACCACTCCCCAGCCTGATCTGATTGATGCCCAAGGCAGACAGACAGACTTGTGCTTGTCAACCCCGCAAACAGCTCCAGCATCCCTCGAGCTTCATCCTTCTACACGACACCTCCAGCCGAATCGACAAGTAGACGCGTCACTGGCACTTCGCACCTCGCCTCAGCCCTAGAATTCGGATAAACGCCAAAATGTCCGGGGCAGAGGCCCTAGCAGTCATCGGCATTGTGTGCAATGCCATGCAGATCATCGACTTCAGCCGCCAGGCTCTGGCGACCTACAGGCATGTCCAAAACGAAGGATCTCCCGATTCGAGACTCGAAAAATACTGTGACGACAGCAAATCGTCTTACGCAGCAATCACCGAAATGTTCAGGAAGGCCCCCACAACACTTGACGCCGACGAGCAGGAAGCGGTCGATCTTGCAAAGGCAGCGGCAGATCGAGCCAACAAGCTGTCAGCTATGGTCACCGATCTTAGAGTGAAGCCTGGACGTCGTGGCTTTTCAACCAAGCTGTCTGCCGTTAGCAAGACCGTCAAGACACTTTGGCGTCAGAAAGACCTTGAAACACTTGAGAAAGATCTTGCAGAGTACCGAAGCCTCTTGCAAACCCGTCTGCTTGGCTGCCTTCACAACAAGGTCATGGCACACCGAGGGCAGGTGAAACAAGGTTTCAATAAACTGAGCGACCAACTAAAGACGGCGATTCTCGAAGTTCTCAAACTTCAAGAAAAAAACGCTAGGGTTATGCGCGATCTGTTCCAGGAGAGTACGCAAAAGCTCGTGACTCATATCACGGAGACAAGCGATCAGACTCGAGACGCTCTCATTGACCACATCGATGCTTCGGTCACCTTGATCCAGGATGATATGTCCCGTACCAAGCTGTTAGACAGCCTCAGGTCCGAGGCAACGAACAGTAGGCGAAACGCCATCTCCAAGCCCTGCGAGGAAACCTTTCATTGGTTGTTTGAAGATGGGACATGGTCTGATAGCGAGGATGACTATGAGCCACAAGTCCTCGATGATGAATCAACTAGCGAGAACTCGGAAGACGCGGACGAAAACTCGGAAGACACGGACGGCAACTCGACTAGGTATCAACCCCAGGACACGGGCTTTGTTCGTTGGCTTGAATCCGAGGATAAGGTGTTTTGGATCAGCGGCAAGCCGGCTGCTGGGAAGAGTACGCTCATGAAATTTGCCTTGGAGAACCCTCAGACCTTGGAACATCTTCAGAACTGGCGGGAAAACGTGTCTCTGTTGTCTCACTTCTTCTGGAAGCCCGGTACCTCACTAGAGCACAACGCGAAAGGAGCGCTCCTCTCCCTCCTCCACCAGGTGTTGTTCCAAGATGAAGCCCTCACGAATGAGCTGCTCAACAACAACCCCCGTCTTCGAGAGAAACAATATCCTTCGGATTGGGCTCACGGTGAGCTCAGAGACCTTCTGCTTGACTCGCTACGCAAGTCCCCGACGTCCTGCTGCATTTTCCTGGACGGTCTCGATGAGATGGTCGAGGAGAGCGGACACTCTGATCTGGGCCTTCTCTTGGACAACATAAGAAGATTGGACAAGATCAAACTCTGTGCATCAAGTCGAGAGGAGCCCATTTTCATCCGATACTTCTCCGACGACAGCCGGCTGAGAGTACACGATCTCACACAAGGAGACATGCAGCAGATGGTTCGAGGAAGGCTTCTGGAAGTCCAATCATTATCTGCCGAAACTTTAGAGGAGTTTACGTCTACGATTTCCGAAAAAGCAGAGGGCGTGTTTCTCTGGGCCATTCTCGCCACCGAGAGCTTGAAGCGGGGACTTAGAGGCGATGAGTCGATCGATGAACTCCAAAGGCGTCTTGATTACCTTCCGTCTGACCTAAATTTGCTTTACAAGGACATGTGGGATCGACTCGGGGATGACAAAAGGCACTACCAACGCACTGCATCTCTCTACTTTCGCCTGGTTATTCTTATCCCCACGTTAGTACAATGGAGTGCCTATATACGGGAAGATATATTGCTGTTGACGGTCGCAAGTAACAAGAACATTATGACGGATGACCTTGAAGTTCTTGCTAGTATCACGCCCGAACAGCTGAGGGACGAGTGCTGGAAAACAATGCAACACATTCGCCACAAATGCGCCGGGCTCCTAGAATGTACCCAACGCGGGGATCGTGATATTTCCATTCATGACGCTCGACCAGGCCTTCAACAAGACTTTATGGAATTAGAGTCGATCAGGGTTCAGTTCGTTCACCGATCGGCGCAGGACTTTTTACTTGACACCAACGAGGGTCAACAAATCCTGCAAGATTGTGAGATGACCAAAGATGAGCCCTGGCAGAGATCATGCCGAAGCATGATGATCACATGTCGTCTAGTAGCGGACGTCTTCCTATCGACCCCCCAATCGACCCGCTTTCGAAAATCAGAGGTATTGGAGATCTTGAGATTCTTTTTGCGTGGCTCTTGGGCCGCCAAACGACCCGAAAGCAAGATCACGACAGCAAAAATGGTGCGCCTTCTGTATCAGTGGCTTGTTCAATGGCAATGGCCAACTCTGCCCTGTCCAGGCCACCCCGTGGAGATTCAGCCACACAGTACATCCAATGACTGCCGGTTTTTAGACGTTTTGAGTTTCATCTCTCGAGTACCAGCGGATAATAGCGACATAACCACACTTTTAGAGCTGGCTCACCCAGGCATCATCCTAGATGCTTGTTGTATTGCTATACGCGAACTGTGCGAGACTTCCTTTGGGCCTCAACATATCTTCACATTGGAGGAACCCCTACAAAAGTGTGGCATCATCCGTTGGGTAGTAAATCAGCTCCTAACTCAGCGGTCTGCTACCACGCTTGATGACAGAGAGATTTGTAGGAAACAACTCGGGCTTGCTTACGGTTTATTCACGTCTAAAGTTGCGAGTTGGCTCCTGGCAGCAGCTGCCAGCTACATCAACATAGGCCGACAGGTGTGCCTTGGCGTCCAGGAAATCAGGGACACAGTCACATCTTTCCTAGAACTTGGCGACGCCATCGGAGAGTCTTTCAGCATTTCGGCGCAACACTGGGTTGTTGGACTAGCCATAGACGTGAAAAGCAAACCTCATCCGGACTGGGTTATCATGATTGCTGCGGACCATTCAACCCCGCTTATCCCAGCAATGTTCGATAAAGGATCCTCAGATACACTGAACGTTGATGGCATTGAGTTCTCTGTAATGTCAGAGGTTCTTATAAGCAAATGGCATGATAACGAGTTCATCAAACCATGTGCCCCACGCTCAAATCTGGTCCTCGCTCTTCTGCATAAGGTACTCAAGACAAGGGTGCTCACCAATGATCTCACACTCGAATTGTGGCATATACTCAAAACAGCATGGGAAACTGGGACAGTCGTTGGAAATGAAGCCGAAGCACTTGATCATTTCGCTCGCCACGGTTATTTTCAACATCCCTGGGCCCGTCTCAGGGCCGAGCATGGCCTCCTGGTCGGTGTTAACAACTGGTTTTGTGATGCAAGACCGATCCTGACTGGCCCGTCTAAACAGCTCGTACATTTACCGAAATAATAGAATTTGATGAGATTTACATCATTGTAGATTTTGTCAAGGTCATTCCTGATCCCTCTGTTTGCCGCCGACGGCCAGTATCTCGAGCACATTATCATGTTATGATAGTCCTTGTTGCTCCAGTCTTGTATCTTGTTTCGGTGAAGATAAACAGCGAGTGACAACGTGGCGTATTCCGGTTCACCGACTGTGACGTCGAGATGACTTGCTCTACCGTATTCTCTCAGTAAACTGGCCAGGTCTAGCTCGAGGCTAATGCATAAAAGCTGGCTTTTTGTTAATCTTTCCTATAAATAGACAAGTCCTATTGTATATCCAAGCTGGGGGGAGCCTTTGATTTGGTGACTTCCTGGATTAAAGATTACCCGCGTGATATACGCTGGCTCAATGTCACCTTACCTAGTCGCCAGGGTCGCATACGAAGCCTGGTTAATATGTTGAGAGAATACGGTATTTAATAGGGTTTGGACTGCAGTAAGCTATTCAAGATCTTCAAAATACTACAACGTGCTTTACAAAGAAACATACATATCAAATTGATACCCTCTTCACTACAAGAGTTGACCATGCCCCCAGACAAGAACCCACATGTCGCTGTCTTTGCAGGTGGCACATCAGGAATCGGCGAAGCCACACTCAAGGCATTTCGCGAGAGATGCCCAGGGAGCAGAATCTACATAATTGGTCGGAACGAAAAAGCGGTCACGTCTATAATCGCGCATTGTCGAACGCTCGACCCCTTGTCCTCGTGCGAATTCCTGAGGCAAGATCTCGTTAATCTTCGAGACGTCGACCGAGTTTGTGCAAAGATCACGCAAAAGGAGTCCTCAATTGATCTTCTCTTCATGACCCAAGGATACCACAGCTTATCTGCGCGAGTCGGTACGAGCTTGACACTTCAGATGGCGCGCAATAATCGAATCTAACCTTCAGCAGAAAACGACGAGGGGATCGATAAGCTTCTTTCAATACGCTATTACGGCCGTATGCGAATGATCATGAACCTTCTTCCACTGCTAGAAAAATCCGTATCTCCTCGGGTAGTCTCTGTCTTTGCGCCGGGCATGGGCGAACGAGGTCTTTGCCTTGACGACCTTGGCTTAAAAAACAACTACGGGTTTTTTCTTGGCATATCCCATGCCTCATTCATGAACACCTTTTTCATGGAAGAGCTTGCAGCTCAGCACCCATCGGTCAGCTTCGTCCATGTACACCCTGGCATGGTTGTCACACCATTATTTGAGACAGCGGATTTTCCTCTGTGGGTAAAGTGGCTTCTTCGCTGGGTGCTTATTCCTCTGACCAAACCCTTTTGCCTATCGTCACAGGAGGAAGGTGAGCGTATGCTTTTTATCGCCCTATCTCCCACGTTCCCAAGTCGGAACGCATGCAGTACTGAGAGTGGTCAACCTAAAGCTGTGAGAGGAACTAATGGGGAGGTTGGAAGTGGCGCCTACTGTCTTCACTGGAAGGGCAAACCGTATAACAATCAAAAGAGACTCAGTAGGCTGCGAGGGGCAAATGCAAGAACACTCATCTGGCAACATACCATGGAGGTGTTTGATGGTGTTGACGCTTCAAGATAGCTGATCTCAAGGTATAGCACTCGATTTACAAGTATATAATGAAAAGTCTATCTATTCCCGACAAACTCAACACCTACACACACACTGTCGATCGTGTAAGGGGAAAACATTCGCTCTCAAGATGGCCAACGCCCACAAGGAGCTAACTGGAATAATGAGCAACATATCCAACTTCCATCATGCTGCCGTATCCATCTCTAGTGCTACCATCCGGATACCCAGGCTGCACAAATGATTAGTTCATGATCGATTGCTGCACAATATTCGGCCACTTACCCAGTTACCCCCCACAGCAACGTTGAGAATAAAGTACAATGGGCTGTGGCACAAGGTGTTCCACACTCTTTCGTTATTAATCCTCGAGCCAGACACCTGATGGAACTGTCGGCCATCCAAGAACCAGGTGATGGTCTCCTGCTGCCAATTGCCCTTGGTACGATCAAAGTCGATTCTCCAAGTGTGCCAACCCTGGTCTGAAAACCCGATAGTTCCACCAATGCCAGTCCCCTCGTTGCATATTCCGCCAGGATAGACGTCGCAATGAGCAGTCCCGTGACCGATCAGCTGTCCATTCACAGTCTCCATGACATCGAGTTCGCCGCACGAGGGCCAGCTGCCACCATTGCGGAGTGCGTTCCCAAGCATCCAAAACGCGGGCCAGATGCCCTGTTTATTACCGATAGGATTGGGGCCGAAGCGGATGACAGCCTCGGCTCGTGTCTTCTTCCCGGCTTTGGGAGTGAAGGTGTACTTGCTTTCAATGCGGCCAGAGGTCCAGCCACGAGCTACCGAGGAGTCGCGCCATGGAACAAGCTGGAGTGTGTTGCCACCGCTGCGCTGAACGTTGCGGGTGGATGATGTATAGAACTCAAGCTCAGCATTGACGTTTAAATAGCCCGTGATGATGTTCCACCTGCTCGTGTCTGGAAGAGTGCCGCTGGCACCGGGAAAGCTATCTTGCCATACCCTTTTGAGGCCGCCGTAGCCTGGAGCATTCCAGGCCAAGGTAAAGCCCGCGAGGGACAGGAAACAAAGGCAATAGCTCTGCAGGAGCATCTCAAGTTGACGAGCACTGGTATACTGAAGAAGACGAGGCAGCGAAAGGAGGGCTAATATTGTTTGTAATAAGGTGGTCGCTAATGAAAATGCTCTGTGGCTTCTGTTTCGCAAGCGTTAGGATGTAAGAGGGCTTATATATCATTCTTAATATGTTTCATCCAAAGCTATATCAATTGCAATATACGACATAGTGTCATCTTCATTGTTGAAAGCTTCTGAATTGCCTGGGGCCACGTCTTTACTGATAGTCCGCATGGCAAATGCTATGGGCAAACTCGGACCTGTGATAGTGTCACTTCAAAGGAAGAAAGGCCGTGACTTAAATGACTTTCTGGGAAGGGTTGCAATTGTCTTTAAAAACACATCTCCTATGACTGAGTGTCTTCTATGTGGCCCTCTATTGCTGGGGGACTGGTAAGTAGCCGGATGGAGTTGATGTTTCGAAACCCCGGCCAAGTTCAATCTGCGACATGCTGCTGATTATCAACTGTTCGATGATCAGGTACCATGACCTGGGTCTCTAGCGTTGCACCTGGTATTGGACTCCGCAAGGTCGTGACTTAGTATCCTTGGTAGAACTGACGTCAACTATAGATGCGTCTCAAGTACGATGGACTCCAGAGTGAGGTGTAGTTCCCAAGCCAATGTAAACGTCTTCATTCAGTTTGAAAATGCCTAAACGCAATAATCGATAATAATCAGTCTAGTTGCCTAGGCTAATGCGGGGAGAACAGCGTGGTTGGTGGTTTCTGAGTGATTGCTTTCCAAGGTTGCAATGGCTGGCGTGCGCACTCGTCATATGTTATAATCACCATCCAATCTTGTCACAGGGTTGGCCAGGCCTTTTGGGAGCTTGATCGCATGCGGGTGGATCTAACCACGGGTTGAGCCATATTGAACAAGTGACCAGTTGGTAAGTTTTCATGTGTATGTTGTGAGATTTGCCTGTTTTCACCTCTATTGGGCATGATATTTCTATACAAGATATCAGTTGGTAAACTGAAGAAAAGATTATGAACAGATTCAACGTGTAATATATAGAGTTCTTTATGCCGTAGAATTAGTAGGGAGTTAGCTTATGGAGGTTCTTGTGATGCTGGGTTGTAGGTATGGGTAGGCGACCAAAGTATCTTGCCCTGTTCAACAGTGCTACGCTTGAGAGGAAATAAACATTTGATGGGTTAGGAAGCACCATTCACAATAGTTTCCTTCAGACCATTGAAATATAACATTATCAGAAGGCCGACTTGGATATGAACGACCGATCTTGTCCTAGACAGCATTACACCAGGGCCCTGGCTCTGTATTACCTCTTGATCTACATCGTGTTGCCTAAGCGCAATACTCCCAAGTAAAATCACAGCCGCGCATCATGTTTCCAGCCTGGCATATCTGCAAGGTCCTTCGCTGGGGCAGCGCGTCGAGACTTGAGCGCATCGCCCCCGGGCCTCCATCTCCAAGCCTCGGCCAAATCCTGCTGCAAGGTGCCTTCTATCAACTCGACAACATGCTTGCCAATGTTTGGCAATAGCTTGAATGTGTGACTAAAGATGGAATATTAGTAAATCGACCGTCGTTCATGTATTTAGCCCCATTTGTGGAAGCTCTGGTCAAACATACCCGCTGTCTCCCGTCGCCAGAACCAGATTCTTCCATCTTGGATGCTCGCAGATGAGGAGGTTGGCATCGGCAGTATCTGTACACCAACACATGGCGCGATCAATAATTCTCTTGTGTTTGAGACCCGGCAAGAACCTAGCAATGGCCTTTCGGATGTTTGCTTCGGATGAATCTGGATAGGTATCTGTTGGGTTGCTGGCGTGTGACCGAGGAACAGAGATGGGTTTGGGTTGGCTGGCGCCATATGGCTGATGCTTCTTGAAGCGAGTAAAACCCGGGAACTCATCGCAGACCTTGATAGTACCGTCTCTGCAGTAAGGCGGTTAGCATGTGATTTTCTCCTTGCGACGTCAGGTCTGCAACTTACTCGGTGGGCTCGAAGAAGAAGCCGTATTCGCCATCGTACACGACGGGGATGTTCTTGTAAAGCGCAGCCTCCTCAGGTGTCAGCTGAATATGAGCATAGATCCAGGCCTAAGACATTGTCTAGTTAGCAATAGCACTGAAGTAACTCGTTTAAGGGAGGGCAAAAGTCATATGCCGGCACTGACCTTCGACACACACTGATCCTCCAAATCGACCAGCGTCGGCGTCCACGCGCCAGCAGCCAGAATCACCTTGTCGGCGTAGTATTTTGTGCCATCGACTGTCTCGACGCCAGTGCATGTTGATCCGTCAGCGGCAAACAGAGGTTGCTTGAAAGTACCGGCACTATGGTTGTGTAAGTAGATTGTCAACTTATTCCGCAGTGCTTGTACGAGAACAAAACCTACCCACTAAACCCGAACTGCACGCCCTGCCTTTTGAGAAACTGTCCTATCGCATTGATTGCTTTGGCAGCAGCCAGCCAGCCGCCGTCAGCGGTAAGCAAGCCCTTCCATCCCTGTAGGGTTGTCTTTAGCTTCTCTCCCTCAGACTCTGCGAGGTCATCGTACCTTTACTTGGTCCTTGGTGAACCAAGGCAATTTCTCCAAAATCTTGTCCTCATCATCTAGCCAGGTATTCGTCTTTTCTAGGCCCGCATTTGCGTCGATGAGAGACTGATGCTTTCTTCTGAGGTTTGCAATACCATTCTCGGATGATGAGCAGTCGATCTATTGAATTGTCAATAATCGAGTCCAGAGAATTTAATTAGACATTTAACCAAAAACTTACCATGCCGACATCATGGTAAAAAGGCTTGAACAACGGGTCGTTTTTCCACATATCCAACGCTTCCAGTGACAGCTGCAGATCAGGTTTGTTGCGTAGGCGAATGCTCATGATCTTGTTAAGATCAAATCCAGCAGATTGTGATGAAGGGATCGGGTAAACATCCAGTACAGTGATGTTTGAGGGCGTGTATCCAGAACGTATCAAATGGAGAGCCGTTGAAGAGCCCATTGTGCCGCCTCCACCCACAATAACCACTTTTGTCTTCTCTCGTGACAGCGCCATGTTTAGCAACGGTTGTGAACGCTGGACTGGTCGGTCGGGGTTGGTTCAATGGTTGCTATGAAGACAAACAATGCTTTATCGAAATAATGCCGGGTTGTCTGGGGATAAAGCTAAGGCCACTCAAGGTAAATAAGTTCCAGGGACTCGTGTGCATTTAAGCAGATTAAGAGAGAGGCTCCACAAATCACCCATGGTATGATGCGGTTGATGATACCTGAGGCGATTTCAACGGAGCTTTGCGATATCGGTGTTCGGCACAAATCGGTCGGATTTATTCCGGTCCCACTCTACTTCTGATTGAGCCAATCACAATCCTTACTCGCATGGACCTTCCACACTAATCTGGAACATGACAACGATCTGGACAGATCACGTTAATGTCTTCGCGCTCCGAGATGAAACCTCCAGCTTCAGGTCCGTATCGAAGACTGTTGAAATTATGATCTAGATCTATTAGCATCCTAAGAAACACTTACTACACGCGAGTTCTAGGTAGAAACCAAAGGTTCATTGCTTCACTTTGTTTGGATTAGTCTCGTCTCCCTTTCGTGGCCCTCTAGCTCTCTTATCAAGACATCACATCCAAGGCTACTGGACCAGTAGATTTTTACAATCCCGAGGTCAAGTGGGGACATAAATAAAACCACTTCTACTGTCGTGACTAAATCTCATGGAGACAAGGAAAAGGATTACGACTAAGATGGGGGAGGACGATAAACCTCCGTGGCGAATATCTCAAAAGAATGCCTGTAAACTCGCTTGGACCTTCCTTGCTTCGGCCCACTCCACTTTTAATTGAACCAATTAGCAGTGTATATTCGCGTCGACCTTCTATTGACTTCAAGTACCGAAGTGACTAACCTATACTTCAGCAAAACTACATGCAAGACTGCCAGACTGGTAAACCCCTTGGGAATATCGTGAATGGGCGGCTCTTAGGTAATGATTGTCGTTTTCTGCATCAAAGTGAACTTGAAGATAGTAATACTGACGGTTTCTGCCTATGTACCTTGAGAATAAGTTTTTTGACCGATATCATTCTTACTATGTTATACATTTGTAATGCTTTGCCACGCCTACCTAGCCCAGGGTTTGGGAATACCAGTCTTGTAGGCTGTTGCTATCATACACGGGCTCTCCTGAGCTATTCTCTATAGCTTCTGTGTTATACTCAATTTCTGGGAACTTCTCCGAGATTGAGGTTCCATGCAGCAAGATAAAACTCAACATCCAGCGATCCATGCGAAATGAATGTTCAATAGAGTATAGACACGCGTTATGAAAGGCTTTTAGTCGCGCCAAGGATGTGTTCAGAGTGGGCCAGTAGGACTCTAGATCTGTGAGGATCTCAAAGTTGTGCGCAAGTCGGGACCGAATGCGACTCGCATCCTCAGATTCGCTAGGAAACAAGAGCATATGGACATATACGGTAGAGGTAACTACCAGCATGTGTCCGACCATGGCATACATGCATCTGCAATCTTCAGTTCGCTCACAGATATAAAGGAGGTCGCAGAAGGCCCTCGCGTGTGTTGAGCATTCTCGTGCATAGTCGTCAACAACTGCCGAAGGGTTTTGGTGGCTTTCGGCCATATACTGATAAAAGAGGACCTCGTGGTAGTAATGGTAACCAAGATGGAGCGCGGCAAATGATGGTCCGAGGCCGAGTCCAGCCATGCGTTGCAGGTTCTCGGGCGTCTGTTCAAGGCTTGCAGGGAGCGCCTGTCTCCAGGCAGCCAGTTTCTGTGCCAATGCCCTGATCAAGGGTGTCAGGGAGGTTGGTTGAAGCTGACTTTCCACAGATGACCTGTTGAGATCTTGTATCTCTGACCAAATGCAGGAGAGACGAGCCATTTCTCCCCATACTCCTGTCTTCTCAAGCCCCCTAATAATAACGGGAGTCTCAGGCGAGAGCTCTAAGAACATTATTTCACCAATAGGTAATACAGATCCTGGTTCAAATGATAATTGGCGCGGAAGTCCTAACCCACCGGAACTCCAAATGTCGATCATATACAGAGTCCACCACACTGTCCATGAGATTAACAAATTAAATTCATTGAATGGAGCTAGTAACTTACCACGAAGGTTGATTTGCCTTTCAATTTCGGTCGCGCAGTGCCGCCTTGGAAGATCCAAAACCATTGCCAGACGGGTTGCTGTTGCATAATAGACGGCTTCCGCTGAGCCTTTGCCCTCCACATAGCAGAGGGTCCCCAGTAGGACGCAGGCTTGAATGGTTGAGACAGAAACATCTCTTATATCTAAGCACCCGTGCGCCTTCTCAGCCAACTGAGTCCCTAGCAAGAGCCGATCAGCAGCTGATGATATCACGGGATTATCTGAGGGCAAGAAACTGATGATATATTAGCACGAGGCTCACATAAACAGGGCACGATAATGCCACATACCGCGACCCCAGAGCCATAATGGAATACAGAATAGCTTTGTCAACCTTATTTTCCCCAATACTGACCTCAAATGTAGGTCTATGAAAGAGTGAATGGTGTGTATCGTGCACGACCCGAAAATAGTGATGGATCATCTGAGTTTGTAAAATTGAGCCTGTTGTTAGGAGCTCACCATCATCCCCATCTTTCGTTGCGCAGTTCATGACTTCTGACCGGTGGAAGCGTCTGGGTAGTAAAGAGTTGCTGGACTGTATGTCTAAAAGGGGTGGACTGGGTGTTGACTGCGAAGTTCTGGACGAAGTCGTAAAGCTGCAATTGATGTGTAGCTTTTGACACCGCAAGCACGGCCGCCCTTCTACTCGCTGTTTAGGCAAGCATTTACGCTTCCCTTCGCTGTCAAGGAAAGTCAGTCATCGTTCTCCTATTCCCAGAGCCGACTTACCGACAACTTTTGCATGCGGTGGCTGGTCTCATTCTGCCAAATACGAAGAGAGCAAGGCAGGGGTGTTCTTCTCTATGTCTGGTGCGTCTTCAATATCTCGGCCCGCTTCCTTTCATGACCGGACATCAAGTTGGAGGTGATTTGTGGAGTGATGTTGTAAAAGTATAGACAATAGGTTGACCAAAGATGATAGGACAATCTAGTTGAGCCGGCTCAAGCAACACGACAAGATGCTCTCGACAGGCTGTACGGAAGCTGGTAATATATCAATTAAAGATTTGATGATTATGAATCCTTTCCTACTCCCTTGTCGGCGCGGGGTTCCGGACATCGGGCTCCGGTAGAACATTTCAGCGCTCCTCCAGGCCTTGGCTGTTCAACATCTCACGTGTTATCACTGATCAGGGGTTTTTGTTTACCGTATGGTCATGGCGTTGCGGCCCACCCTTACACATCGATACATTCATCAGACCTACCTTCTTCAACGGCAGCTTTAATCTGACTTTGAGCATCTCACTAATATGTTCGCCTGAAGCACCATGGGGTTATAGATACTTCACTAACGCCCAAGCTTATTAGTATCGCACTATAGGGACAGAGCGAAGACACTAACATCTGATGAACGTTAGATCAATTTAGGATTTAGAGCCAAAAATCAAGGTTGCCAAGGCTTGACCAAATCTGCTTCGCTAGCTCTGGCTAAGCAACCGTCCTTTCAGACCCGAAGCCTGAAGAGGCGAGCACACACCGTCTCGGGGAACTCGACTTCTAGCGCAGATTTCGAATCATCCCAGCTACTCTGCGCTGGAAGCTGAGTTGGGTAGAGGAACTCGACCTTCACGTCCTTGTGACCCTTCAGAGATGCGATGGGCAACGTGCACTTAGTCGATCCCTTGCGACGCCACACCGAGAGATAACGTGTCCCCGTTTCGGCCCCGTCCTTAGACCTCACCGTCAATCCTAGCGCCAGCCAGCCATCCTGCCAGCGAGGCAATCCCAGAGGCCAAAAGGGAGTCGAGTCTGGGATATCGCTTCGGATCTCCTTGTATACCTGCATGCCGTCGCGCACAATCTTCAACTGTTCAGGCTTCATGATATCAAGCCGGCCACTCAAGTGCACCCTACCCAGCAAACTGTTGACGACAGTCAGGGCGTTTGTCTCGTCCGACCAATCTGGCTGAGGGTATGCCCACGAAGCGCTCTGCTCCGGGGCTACCGCGGTAGGGACGCTTGCAGCGATGGCAGCGTAGTGATGGGGATACTGCTGATCGCTTGTGGACTGTAGAGGGTGCGTCGCCAGCATAGCATAATCCATCCGCTGAGCGCCGCTGGAGCAGCTCTCGATGACGAGCTCAGGGTAGCGGTCGAAGATCCTGTTGACCCACGCAAGATATGCGCGATTGTGGTCCAACAAGCCTGCGCCGGGGCTGCAAGCGTTGATATCGGTGCCTTGGGTGACTTCAATGTTGTAATCAAACTTGAAATAGCAGGCACCATACTGCTGCACGCATCTGTCGACAACTTCATCCATCATCTTTTGGACCTCAGCATGACGGAAGTCCAACTGGAAGCGTCCTTTCTCCGTCACGCGCTGGCCGTCCCGCTCGAAGAAGGCCTCTCGTGGCAGACGGTCGGCCATGACGCTTCGGACTCCGATGACCTCGGGCTCTATCCACAAACCCGGCTTCAGTCCGGCCTTGCGGATCTTTTCGAGTAGCTTCTCAAAGCCCATTGGGAACCTTTTCTTAGAAGGCTCCCACAGGCCGACGTCGTCCCACCAGTTGCTATCATCGGCGTACCAGCCGCAGTCGATAACAAAGAAGTCAGCGCCAGAAGCTGCCACTGGTTCCACAAGGGCGAGGATCTTCTCGTCCGTGGGATCTCCCATGAGGCAATTCATGTAGTCGTTGAAGATGATGGGCAGGTCCCGGTTGTCGGCGTGAGATCGTCTGATGCGGCGGCGATAATTCGTCAAGGCACCAAAGGCAGCCTCCTGATCATCAAAGACGTGTGTGACAGATACCGGAACGCTAACAAAAGAAGCCCCAGGAGCAAGACGCTGTCTCCAATCATGTTCGCTGCTCGTCGGGCCCGAGGCAGCCAGGTAGATGTTATCACGCCAGTCCCCAATCTCCCACTTCCACGAACCGTTATGCTCGATCTGCCACAGCCAGGTCTCGGATTGATCTCGTCTCTTCAACATGCCCATGGGTAAGTGTCCTTGAGTGCTAAAGCTGCTTTGACTCGATAGTCCAAAAGTAGCCATAGAGGCGTCTTGGTGTTGCGGAAGACCGTAGATGCCGAAGTCATCAAGGCCGACGTCGGGAAGTGACCGAGTCACCCACTGAGCTTCGCGAACCCAAGTATTGTTGGCGTAGGCAACTTCATAATCTTGCCACCATTCCTTGGATCGAGTCATGCCTCCGATGATGACTGAAGGCATCTGGTTTACGATAACCTCGGCTGAAGAATCGTTCTTGACAACGACATGGGAGCGAAGGAAAGGCAGACCTGACAGAATTGACAGGTGGCTAGTGACTGTGACTTGGGTCTTTTCGTCGTGAAGTTCGACTTCCAGGGTCTTGGACTTCTTTTCCTCGTCTTCAGTTTCGCGATGGGTTCGATACCTCAGTCGTTGGCCAATGTATCCTCCGATGAGCGCTTGTGACGACTTGTTATTGAGGTTTCCCTCGCCGCTCAAGCGCAATTCCACCAGAGGGAGAGACGCATCCTCGAAATACGGGGAAGATGATTTTTGAGGCTTCTGGCTTATCGGCAGAATATACTCCAGGAAGCATGCTCCATTCTCATCGACGCGGATCCCCACATGAACGGTGTCGTTCTCGAGGACAATCGACTTGTTGCTCATGATGATGCAAGGATAGAGTGGAAAGTGAAAGAAGAGAAACTAAGCCGAGTTCTGAGCAGGCATAAGCGAAGACCTGGAATGCTCGGAAGCACAGTCTCGACAGACTTGATGCGTCGTCTTTTGTACTATCATCCATCTCCATCATGAAGTTGAGGTGCGGAAAACAATGCGGAGATGGAGCTTTGGGACTGGCTGGGAGAAACAATGGACTGCATATTCTCCACGATATGCAATGCTTCCAAGCAGAGCTACATGCAGCGCCAAGGCAACCAAGCAATATCGAGCCCATCATGATGTAAAGTGCCAAGTGGTCTAGCAAAGACGCGTGACGAAGACTCTCGCTCGCTATAGGAAGCCCCGTTTAACGCGTCGCGTGTCGAAGGAGCCGAAGGAGCAAACATTGGAGCAATACGAGAGCCGCTCCAATGAGGCCCATGGCCACGAGGCGGGGAACCTGGACTTCCCCAATATCTATCCAGGTCTGGGGTTGGAGACGTTGAACCATTCGGAACGTTGCAATGCCGCAGGTTTTCCGCAATTGGTGGAGATCATCAACTGATCCAACACAGCGTCACAGCCTCACTTTGGAGGACGAATACTTTCCCGCTTCCGACGTCTCGTCTGGGCAGCGGACTTGAACCACTCGGAATGCTTCAATGCCGCATGTTTCCCGCACAAAGAGCACAGGGAGAATCACCATATCAAACATCCCGAACCTTCAGCTGAGATGCAGGCTTTCATCGTGATGAACCCCGATCACCCCCCCAAAACCAGATGCTCGGGACTCGTTTAATTATTGCCCACAGGATCGTGTAAGAATACGTAGAACACTATCTAATTACTTCTACAACCGAGCGAGATGCTCAAACACGGCCAATCTCAACCCCGGATGAGGATATCCGGCTGTGTTTTAGGCTAAACCATTGATTCGGCACCTGACTATCGAGACTGGGTAGCCCTGGCACGGCCTTGGACTCTGTCGATTAAACGAGGGAGGCTAGTTGCTCCTCATTCTCGCCTGCATATCCCCATGGGGTTTGCTTAGCGTTTACCGGTAACCTATGTGACATGTCGTACGACTTGGCTACCTCTCCAAGGATCCAAGCGATGTAGTCAGTCATTTCCAGGTTTATTAGTTTACTCCATGTATAAATAATCACGGCCAACGTCGTCTTGATTGTAGGTGAGACTTGCATCGCATTTACCTCTTTACCCCTGGCTTTCACATCATAACCTCGGTTCCTCCAACGTCTACCGCGCATAATGGAGAAACCTATCTCCTCTGAAGCCCATGATCACGAGACGGTCGAAGCCTGCGATACCAAAGATGAACTGAAAAACAATAACAACACCGTTCTTGGCCAAAAAGGCTCTTGGGAAGCCTCGCTCGATGACGCTCAAGCGGCGAACGCCCACGAGCATTCTCTCACCGTTCGCCAAGCCCTCAAGTCTTATCCTTGGGCAGTTGCGTGGTCCTTGGTCGTTTCCATGTCCATCATCATGGAGGGCTACGATACAAACTTGATCGGGTCCCTCTACGCGTATCCTAGTTATGCCCTCCGCTTTGGTGCCCGCGATGATGCAACTGGCACCTATCAAATCCCTGCTCGGTGGCAGACTGCCATGGGGAGCGGACCTCAAGCAGGTTGTATTGTTGGCGCACTTTTGAACGGCTTTATTATCCAGCGTTTTGGATATCGTCCCGCGTTTAGGTTTGGAGTCCTCTTGATGACTTCGTTCATCTTTGTGTCGGTCTTTGGCATGTCCGTCGAGCTCCAAGCTGTTGGGCAGATTCTTTGTGGGTAGGTAACCTGCCCCTTTACGGTTGGAAAGGCAACCAGTCTTGGAACTTTATGAACTCGGAAACCTAGCCCTTGTCTGACAATGGAAACTGATGGAATTTCGTATAGTGTTCCTTGGGGCATCTTTGCTACGATCGGTCCTGCATACGCTTCAGAGATTTGCCCGCTTCCTCTTCGAGTCTACTTGACCGCATACACCAACATGTGTTTTGCAACGGGCCAGCTCGTCAGTGCTGGTGTTCTGAAGAGCTTCATCAATCGCTTGGATGACTGGGCTTGGCGCATTCCGTTTGCACTTCAATGGATATGGATTCCCTTCCTCGTGGTCGGCGCCACATTCATGCCTGAATCTCCGTGGTTTCTCGTTCGCAACGGCAAATATGCTGAAGCAGAAAAGAGTGTGCTACGCTTAATGTCGGAAGACGAGAAGCCGCATGCGAGGCCTTTGGTTGCATTGATGGTACACACGAACGACACAGAGAGAAATATCTCTGAGGGAACATCTTATTTCGACTGCTTCCGGCCCGCAGAACTACGCCGAACCCAGATTGCCTGTGTGTCTTTCTTGGGCCAGATCACCTGCGGTGCCCCGTTTGCCTACTCTGCGACGTATTTCTTCCAACAAGCTGGCCTGAGCTCAGACGCCGCGTATAACCTGAATCTCGGCGGGACCGGAATAGCTTTCTGTGGTACGATTGCTTCTTGGTTTCTAATGAGATACTTTGGCCGTCGCCAGCTGTATCTCGTAGGTATGAGTGGCATGAGCATGTGGGTATTCATAATCGGCGCTCTGGCAATCAACACCAAGAACCCAGCAGTCAAATGGGTTCAGTCTGTCCTTTGTCTCGTGTGGCTTCTTACCTTTTCTCTCACGGTTGGACCAGTAGGCTGGTCTATCCCGGCTGAGGTTTCATCCACCAGAGTGAGATCAAAAACCGTGGTACTGGCAAGAACCACGTACTACGTGGGACAGATTATTGCAAATGCGATACAGCCGTATATGATGAATCCCCTGGCCTGGAACTGGAAAGGTTTGTGATCCTTCTTTCTTACAAAATTTATGACCAAATTATACTAACTATGAAACTATAGGCAAAGCAGGCTTCTTCTGGTTTGGATTTGCGTTCCTCACTGTGGTCTGGGCCTTCTTCTGTTTGCCTGAAACGAAGAACCGGAGTTATGAGGAACTTGATTTGATGTTTGAGGCGAAACTTCCTACCAGGAAGTTCAAGAGCTACTATGTGAACGCTTATAATGGCGATAAAGATAAGCGCCTGCAGGATGTTTAGAAGAAGCGGCGTGGTAGCTTACTTTGGGGTCGTGTCTCCAGTTTCTAGATCCATAACATCTTAGACCCTAATTGCCAAGTACTGGCGTCCAGTAGCTATGGCAGGTCTTATAACTTTCTACGTTGTATGTTCTACTATTAGACATTGGATCTCGGTGGACGTTCATCGAGGTGAGACATACAATTTGTCACTGTATCTTCTCGGGCACCATATATGAAAAGCATTGTGCCTTTTATGATATTATAACTACCGGTTGTATTTATGCATCTGATAACAAGCACCTCTAGTTGTACAAAAAGAAACCCGGCTCCTGGATAAAATGCTCAACTCTTGAGCTCCCCAGCACTGTATTTCATGCACACATCGTTTATCAAGCCCTGACCAATCGAGTTCTGTAAGCTCTCGGTAAATGGGGTAGCCCACGGCATCAACATGCGGTGTGCCTCGGTCGTCACAATCCCATGTAGTTCCCATTCATCTTCCTCGCAACTCGTTGGTGTTGCTGTACTCGGCGTACTAACAGACTCTTCCACGGCCATCTCGCCCTGGCGTGGTTGGATATACCATCGCGCCCAGCTGACTACACCGGCAGGGGCGTTACATCGACCTATAATGCCGTTGGAAACGCACTGGAAGATCATGGTCCATCTCACTTCCTTCTGGCATCCTGGGCCAAGCCAGATAGCCTCGTGGGCTTGGTAGCAGCGGAGAGTCTGATTGGAGTCGGTGGCGTCGAAGAATAAGTCGTTTGCAATAATGTCAACATCCAAGGGAGCTTCGTTAAATGAGACCATGTTCGGGTTATGCCGCATCACGGGCTCGTATGTCTGAAGATAGTCGACCACGACCTGGTAAGGCACGTGGCGGGGGATAGGGACTGTGACGAATGTGTGATTCTGGGAACGCATCGCCATGGCTGACTTAGTTTCCTTATTGAGTTTCCTTATCAAAGTCAGCCAAGGACATGCAACACGGTCAATCTATCGACGGCCTGGTATATCTCACGATAGTCGTAGAGTCCAATTTATGTCCAATGCATAGCCAGCTCAAGTGCCGAGGTGACGTGCACGTGCGCGAAATAAGTTGGGAGAGAGACTTGGCTAGCATACCCCGGGCCCCACCATAGTGACAGATCTACTTGATCAATAACAAGACTGAGCTCTATTCAGCCCTAGGAGTACCGATGGACGGGTGGATGTTTCAGTAAAATAGTGTTGCGGGTGGTTGAGATGCAGAATGTGAGTGGCGTGTTTCATGCGGGGTGCAATCTGCCAAGGAGTCTAAAGTTATTCCGACTGATGAATAATCCTCCTCTGCCACCTCTGATAGGTACGCATACTGGATGAACCTTGCCTGAATTATGCATAACGATTAACGAGTTAAGCCAAATATATGTGACACCCAGTCATTGACCAAAATCCGCTTTATCTCGGAATGTCGAGTTGAGGTCCGTAAGCGCGAACCAGGTAGTGGCTGATCTCCCGCACGCGCGTAGGGTTGTCGACGCGCGCCAAGTTCCAACAACGCAGGGATCAAATTCTGGGGACGTCTGCATCTTGAGACCTAGAACACCATGTGGTCTTCACCGCTGGTGAATTTGAGCCGAGCGCTCAGAAGATATGGCAGCTCCTTGAATCCTTGGATCTGGTTAAGACCTAGCCATAGTTCGTGGAACGCCCTAAAATACCCGTGAAGCTCCAGGTCTCGCTAACCGAAAGATCAGCACCCAGCTTGTCGGGAAATGGTAAGGATGCGATTCTCATTCTGTTGCTTAGGATGCGAATGCCAGCGCCAATATCAGCGACCCAGCAGCTTCCAATTGCATGAAACGTTTTCGGATCAGGGATACCCAGCAAGACCAAGGGCAACAATACAAACGACCCCTTCCTGTGTAGAGAAGGAGACCAACAGGCGAGACACGTTCAAGAGTCAAATCACAAGGGCCGGTACACAATAATGAAGGGCATAAGATATTCAATTTCCATACTAATCATTACTAGACAATTCGTAAACACATGACATTAATATCCAGTCTCATTAATGCTGGCCAGGCATCTTCGAGGTAAAGTACTTGCTGATGTCGTTCGCCTCGCCGCACTTCTGGCAATGGTGAATCATGGGCTTGTTGCTGCCCATGCCTGATCCAAGCCCTCCGACGGTTGGCTTCTGGCTCTCATGCTGACGATCCAGGGGATTATCATGCTGACGATCATGCTGGCGATCAAGGGGACGATCGGCCTCACGCCCAGTCCTGTGAGCTGTGCCTTGCTCTCTGTTGATGGGCTCATCCCTCCTCTCGTGGTCCCTGCCAGACATGGCTGCGGCAGTACCGGCTCCAGCAACCGCACCCAAGCCAGCGCCAGTTCCCGCGCCATGGTGATGGTGAGAGTCCCTGTTGGCTGAGGTGTCGGCAAAGTCTCGCTGGCTTGATCGGTTGTTGCTAACGTCATCCTCAAATCTGACGCCAGACGGTGTACCAGACGCAAGAGTATTGTACTGGCCCTGGTTGGCCTTTTGCGTGACGGAAGGAGTTTCGTCATTCGACCGTTGGGATCGGTTGTCAGATCCAGTCAAGTTCTCGTGCCTGGAACCACCATGTCCAAGACCCATGGTGTTGCCCGAAGTGTTGGAAGTGCCTGGCTCGCCAGACTGGTAACCCCTTCGGTTGTCCTGGTTCAAATCTTGGTTGTCTCCGTGTCTCTGGCCCATCTGAGATCCAAGGGCACCAGCACCTAGACCTGCAGCAGCACCTGAAGCAAGGTTGCCATGTCCGTGACTGTGAGTACCTTGTTGTTGTCCGTGACCGTGAATGCCTTGCTGCTGTCCGTGATCGTGGGTGCCTTGTTGCTGATAGGACTGACCAGTTGGGTCGTTGGAATATTGATCCCCTCCATGTCTCTGACCCATCTGAGATCCAAGGGCACCAGCACCTAGGCCAGCAGCAGCACCTGAGGCAGGGTTACCATGTCCGTGACTGTGACTGCCCTGTTGCTGGTTGTACTGGCCGGTTGGGTCGCTGGAGTACTGATCTCCAGGTTGCCTGCTCTGGGTATCATAGCCCCTATTGCGGTCAAGGCCAGTACCAGAGTGCTGATCAATGCCACGGGGTGCATTAGTGTCCTGATATCTGTTGCCAGAGGTAGCGTCCTGGTCATGATGGTCACCGTGTTGGTGTCTGGTACCAGCATAGGTAGCAGCACCACCGGCTCCGGCGGCAGCAGCAGCCATACCAAGGCCAGAATGTTGATCAGTGCCTCGAGGGGCGTTCGAGTCCTGGTATTGACCAGCGGTAGCAGGATCTTGGGTCCTGGAATCATGATGATGATGACCAGTACCATGCGTAGCAGCACCGCCGATTCCAGAGGTAGAATCTTGGTGTCGGCCGGCGGTAGTAGGATCTTGGGCTCTGGTATCGTGGTGCCCATGTCCAGCACCGCCGATCATAGAGGTAGATTGACCAGGGTTTGAATACTGATCGGTGCCACGAGGCGCATTGGACTCATGGTGCCGGCCAGTTGTAGCAGAATCATGGGCCCGATTATCATCGTGGCCATGGCCTCTAGAAGCAGAATAAGCAGCAGCTCCACCAGCTCCGGCAGCGGCCAAAGCAGGGGCACCGGCCCCCTGGGCACCGCTGTGTTGTCGAATTCTTTCGAAATCATATTCATTTCTGGGCTCGGCATCGTCCTTGTGGCTGCCTCGGGGGACATCGTCCTTGTCGTCGCCTCGATGGAAAAGACCGCCGGACTTGCTTTCGTGCTCATGCTTGGGTTCCTTGTGATGCTTGTCCTCCTTCACCTCCTTGGTGTCATGAGTATCTTTGTGATCTCGGTGGAGCAAGGGGAATGACCTGTGATGCTTCTCTTCCTGCTGGGTCGACCTGCTAGCCTCATCCGTCCTTTGTGGGTTCTCATCGGCGTGGTGCTTTTTGTTCAATCCATAAGCACCAGCGCCAGCGGCACCAGCAGCACCCGCACCAGCAAGGCCCTCATTGAAGTGTGAACCGGAGGTTCTCTCGTCAGGGTGTTGCTGACCGGATAGCTGGGAAGAGTAAGGATCGGTAGTTTGGGACGAGTGGCTTTGTCCTGGAATGTGCGTGGCAGCACCTCCGGTGCTGTGGGAATGGGGTGTAGCTCTCTGGTTGGAGTAGGGATCAGAGGCTTGAGTAAAGTCTCCTCGGGAGGCGGTAGACGGAACACCGCTGCTCAACTGAGACTGGGGTGCGTTCTGATCAGATCTATGCTCGCTGCCCAGCCCGTGTGCGCCAGCTCCAGCAGCACCTGCAGCCGCAGCACCGCCCAGGCCCTCAGAGTATTGTGAGCTAGATGGGTTGCCTTGTTGATACTCTTGGTTGCCTCGCTGAGTAGAATAGGGATCCGTGCCCTGGGACGAGAGACCCTGTCCCTGGGTGCCCAGCGGAGCACCGCTGCCCATGTGAGACGTGCCTGAGGCCGGGTTGGTCTGATAATCGCCACCGTGAATATCTCTCTGGCGTTGAGCATCTTCCCCGGGGCCAGTCACGGGGCCAGTCGGCGTATCGTGAGCGCCTTCACTAGGAATGTCTCCCCAGTACGGGTGTTCTTTAGTGGACGGTGCCTGGCCACCAGCCGTTTCTTGTGATGCCTGGTAGGTGTTGTCTCCGAGGCGACTGCCGGTAACAGGCTCGCCGCTTCTCTTATGCTGCCTCTCTGAGGCCTGGTCTTGATGACGGTTGTGTAGAGTAGGGTCACGACCATCGTGCAGTCCGATTCCCGAATCTTGGTGGCCATGGCCGCGAGATGTCTGGTCACCCT